>OMLP01036688.1:0-53542 GCA_900302685.1 Spondyliosoma cantharus | reverse complement strand
TTATTATCATTGTGTAGGGTGGTTTCTATCAGGAGGTTTTATCAGGTTACCTTAGTCACCTTGAAGTTAAAAGAGTGACCTTGTGACTGGAAATTTGCTGATTCAGAAGCAGAATTATTAATTGGCTAATGTCCTTCATCTTATAACCAAGCAATACATTCCTGAAGCTGTTAATTAATGAAAAAGACAACCAAACATCCTGTTTTTTTTTAAGAGAAGTATAACATCTGTGATCATTTCTTTCTTTTCTGTCTCCAGATTGTCGATGTGTTCATGGAGTACAACCTGATCCAGCAGTGCACGTCCTTCCTACTAGATGCCCTGAAGAACAACAGACCCATGGAAGGACCACTGCAGACACGCCTGCTAGAAATGAATTTGGTCCACGCTCCACAGGTACATCAATGACCTGATCTAGAAATGGAATGCCATAGTTTATTAAACAGTTACTGGGTCTTCTTGTTCACTTACAAATCACTTCACTATGTTTCCTCTCACCACTTGTTTTGTATTTCCAGTTGCTCCTGTTGCAAGGTTTCCTGTTAGCAAAGCTTCAAACAATGTTGAAATGTCTTTGTTCCGGTGTCATGTCTTGTAGGTAGCAGATGCCATCCTGGGCAACCAGATGTTCACCCACTATGATCGTGCTCATGTGGCACAGCTGTGTGAGAAGGCTGGTCTCCTGCAGAGGGCGCTGGAACATTATACTGACCTGTATGACATAAAGCGCGCTGTGGTGCATACACACCTTCTCAACCCAGAGGTACGAAACAAGACATGATCAAAAATGTGACTGTTATCCTTTTTTTTTGCGTGTTTCTCATTGTAAAAACATATATAGATTTTCATTTGTCAGTTTGTGATTGCTATATGTGTCTTATTTTTGTTTGTCTTTGCAGTGGTTGGTGAATTTCTTTGGCTCCTTGTCAGTGGAGGATTCCCTGGAGTGTCTGAGGGCCATGCTGTCTGCAAACATCCGTCAGAACCTGCAGATCTGTGTCCAGGTCGCCTCCAAGTACCACGAGCAGCTCAGTACTCAGTCTCTCACTGAACTTTTTGAGTCGTTCAAGAGCTTCGAGGGTAAGCTGGGAATATACTGAATGCCAAGCAATCACTCTTGTCCTGTTCAGTTTTAGAGAGTAGCATTTTTTTTTAAAGATGGATGCAGTTAGTTCTCCTGTTGATTTTGACTTTTTCGTCTTTCAGGTTTGTTCTACTTCTTGGGATCCATTGTGAACTTCAGCCAGGATCCAGAGGTCCACTTTAAATATATCCAGGCTGCATGCAAGACAGGCCAGATCAAAGAGGTGGAGAGAATCTGCCGTGAGAGTAACTGCTACGACCCCGAACGTGTGAAGAACTTCCTTAAGGTCAGAAACCTGGACCACTGCAGAATTAACTTCTCTCTACAAAATAATCTAACCTTTGTGCCTCTAATTGATGTATTATGTAAAATGTTTTATATTCTTCTCTACAGGAAGCCAAGCTGACTGACCAGCTGCCTTTGATCATTGTGTGTGACCGCTTCGATTTTGTCCACGATCTGGTCCTGTACCTGTACCGCAACAGCCTGCAGAAATACATTGAGATCTATGTGCAGAAGGTACATCACTACATTCTCACTGATGCAAAGAATTAAGCTCGTAAACTCTGGACTGCTTCACTCCACTTCCAATAAAACTATTATTGTGTATGTTGTAACCTTATCATCATATATTCCAGGTGAACCCGAGCCGTCTGCCGGTAGTCATTGGAGGGTTACTGGATGTGGACTGTGCGGAGGATGTGATTAAGAATCTGATCATGGTGGTCAGAGGGCAGTTCTCTACAGACGAACTGGTGGCTGAAGTGGAGAAAAGAAACCGGTAAGAAGAGAGAGATTAAACAAACTCCATTGCAATAATGGAATCTTGGAGAGTCGTGAGTCAGCAGTTGTTTTCTCTCTAAACCTTGTGCTGTGTAATCCATACCATTTGTCTTTTTCCGCAGCTTGAAGCTGCTGCTGCCTTGGCTGGAGGCTCGTATTCATGAAGGTTGTGAGGAGCCTGCTACCCACAATGCCCTGGCGAAGATCTACATCGACAGCAACAACAACCCAGAGCGCTTCTTGAGGGAGAACCCCTACTACGACAGTCGTGTCGTGGGCAAATACTGTGAGAAAAGAGACCCCCACCTGGCCTGTGTGGCCTATGAAAGAGGACAGTGTGACCAGGAACTGATTCATGTGAGTTAATACTGAAGTCATACTTGCATTCAAGGCAAAAACATTGGCATATATGTTGTGTAGCTCTCTTTGTTTATTGATGTTTCCTGTTTCAGTTGTTCCGATGTGCGTATATTATTTTCATGACATGTGAGCTCTGTTGTTGACTCCCATGTGAACTGTGTTTGTTTTTACTCCTTAGGTTTGCAATGAGAACTCACTGTTCAAGAGTCTCTCCCGCTACCTTGTGCGGCGCAAGAACCCCGAGCTGTGGGCGAGCGTGCTGCTGGAAACCAACAATTACAGAAGACCACTCATCGACCAGGTCTGACCTCTTAGCTTCTCTGAAACTAAATTATGCATCATTAACTATTTTATTTAGACTATTGATGAAAAAGCACCTGCAGTACAGACTTTGTTCTGTAACACAAAGTTAGCGTTCATATTGGATACATTTAATCATTTGAATCTTTTAGTTTTTACTCAAAACATCAGCTGTAGTGCATCAACTCTGTTGTCCCTCTCTGCTGCAGGTTGTCCAGACAGCCTTGTCTGAGACCCAGGATCCTGAGGAGGTGTCCGTCACAGTCAAGGCCTTCATGACCGCCGACCTTCCCAATGAGCTCATCGAGCTTCTAGAGAAGATTGTCCTGGATAACTCTGTCTTTAGCGAACACAGGTGAGAGACTTGATGTTACCTGTACATGTCCTATGTGCATTTGAATTCTCCACAACATATAAGACATTTGTAAGGAATAGCTTTTACTGCTTTTTTTTTTTTTTGTTTAGCAATGTAGAAATTAAGACACTCCCTCAGACAGTTCATTGTTGTTGTGTTTTCTCAGAAACCTCCAGAATCTGCTCATCCTGACAGCCATTAAAGCTGATCGAACACGTGTTATGGAGTACATCAACCGGCTGGACAACTACGACGCCCCAGACATTGCAAACATCGCCATCAGCAATGAGCTGTTTGAGGAGGCCTTTGCTATTTTTAGGAAATTTGATGTCAACACTTCTGCTGTGCAGGTCAGTGTATTATTCATCAACTAAAGAATCCCTGTTTATGATGGCTACTAGAATTGCATTATTGATTCTGATGCAATGTGATCTGAATGTCGTCTCATTTTGTCCAGGTTCTGATTGAGCATATCGGTAACCTGGACAGAGCTTATGAGTTTGCTGAGCGTTGCAATGAGCCACCAGTGTGGAGTCAGCTGGCAAAGGCACAGCTACAGAAGGGCCTGGTCAAAGAAGCCATTGACTCTTACATTAAGGCTGATGATCCCTCCGCCTACATGGAGGTGGGTCAAGCTGCAGCCCAAAGCGGTAAGATTCGTTTTATTCTCTATTTTTATTCTTTTAGCTTAATTGGTGCTTAGATCTGAAGAATTTTTGGTAAATTCTGATTGTAATTTATCATTTCTATCAATAGCATTTTGCTAAATATACAGTAGATTAATGAGTTTAGGAAACTGATCAGAGTTGATTGTCGTGTTCAGGAAACTGGGAGGACCTGGTGAAGTTTCTGCAGATGGCCCGTAAGAAGGCCCGCGAGTCTTACGTTGAAACAGAGTTGATCTTTGCCCTGGCCAAGACCAACCGCCTGGCTGAGCTGGAAGAGTTCATCAACGGACCCAATAATGCTCACATTCAGCAAGTAGGTCTTTGGAAGCATGGAGACATGCAGCGCACACTCACATACACAGTTGTTACCACTGAATTCTCTTTCACCTGTTGCTACTTTGCTAAGCCTGCTTTCCTTTTGTGTCTTATTTTTCCTTCAGGTGGGTGACCGTTGCTATGATGACAAGATGTACGAGGCAGCCAAACTTCTTTATAACAACGTTTCCAACTTTGGCCGCCTGGCCTCCACTTTGGTGCACCTTGGGGAGTACCAGGCAGCTGTGGATGGAGCTCGCAAGGCCAACAGCACCCGCACCTGGAAGGAGGTGAGGATGATAATACAGCTTAATTTTCTGCTCTGTATAAGGAAAAGAGTGAAGAGTCAGATGGAGAACTTTATCTCTGTCTACCACTTCTGTACAAGCTTCCCCTCAGTATCACTGTTGAAAGTTTACTTTCCACTCGCCTATATTAAACACACCATTTGTTTTGATTCTCCTCTGTTCCAGGTGTGTTTTGCATGTGTAGATGGGAAAGAGTTCCGCCTTGCCCAGATGTGCGGCCTGCATATTGTCGTCCACGCCGATGAACTGGAGGAACTCATCAACTACTACCAGGTAACAGAGGCAACCTGGGCTTGTGTAAATCTCACCTGTTAGTCTTACTGTGAATGCTGAGTAGCTACTGACAGGGTTCCTACAAAGAAACTTTGAAAATACTTAATTTTAACAGTTATACTTTCAAGGTTAGGAATATACTTTAATTTGATCCAGTGTATTATCACACAATGTAAAACATTTTTTTTTTAATATTTACCATGAAAAGATCCTGTCTGCATATTTGTTTGTCTTCTCTTGGCTTTGAAATAAGCAAGGATTAAACTCATGATCAAAACATACAATGAAAGTTAGTAACATAAGCAAAGTGGCATAATACATGGATTGTTGTCAGTGTAAAGGAATTCTGTGTACATGATTCTTTTGCAAACAACAAACAAATTAGGTTTCCTTGATAGATTAACATACTTTAGAGGTGCTTGAAAATTCTTAAATTGTACTTTTCCATACTTTTCAGGACCGTGGTTACTTTGAGGAGCTGATCACCATGCTGGAGGCCGCCCTGGGACTGGAGCGTGCCCACATGGGCATGTTCACTGAGTTGGCCATCCTCTATTCCAAATTTAAACCCCAGAAGATGAGGGAGCACCTGGAGCTCTTCTGGTCCCGTGTTAACATTCCAAAGGTAGGCAAGGCAAAGCACAGCAATGTCTCCAAACGAAGCACTCAGCTTTCTAGATTGTTATTTTTTTATACAGGTTCATGACCTATGAGCGTGTGTTTTTTTCAGGTTCTCAGGGCAGCAGAGCAGGCTCACCTGTGGGCGGAGCTAGTGTTCCTCTATGACAAGTACGAGGAGTACGACAACGCCATCATCACCATGATGAATCACCCAGCTGATGCCTGGAAGGAAGGGCAATTCAAAGACATTGTCACCAAGGTGAAAAGAAACAACAAACAAACAAAAACTTACTTTATTATTGATGCTACATTTCATTCTGGTTACATCTGGTTTATGCTTTATGTCATCTGGTTTCATCCTAGGTGGCCAATGTGGAGCTGTATTACAAGGCCGTCCACTTTTATCTGGAGTTCAAACCGTTGTTACTGAATGACCTGCTCATTGTCCTCTCTCCAAGACTGGACCACACACGCGCTGTCAACTTCTTCAGCAAGGTCCTACTATCGACTTTTGTTTACAATTCTAAGGGTGTTAGGTGGTATTTAATTATCAAATATCTTGAAAATATCTGAAAATAAATGATCACATTTGTGGCTCACATGTTTGAATGTCGTCCCATGAAGTAGTCTGTAGGTGACAGAACATGATGTGTAATGGTGACCTACCCAAACAATGTAGTTGAATAAGAGATAGAATGTTTGTTTTTGTTCAGGTGAAACAGCTGCCTCTGGTTAAACCTTACTTAAGGTCTGTCCAGAATCACAACAATAAGTCAGTAAATGAGGCACTCAACAACCTCTTCATCATTGAGGAAGACTATGCGGTAAGATTTTAATATCATCCATTGTATGTCCTTACAGATAGTATGATTCTAATTTCTTTATGTAGGTTGAAGCAGAAACATGTTGGATTTGTTACCATGCACAGTGCACTAAATATTTTGCAGCAGGATAAACATTTTCAGAGTTGCATTTTCAGTTGTATCTCATAATCCCCTCTGTCTCTTATTTAGGCTCTGCGCACTTCCATCGATGCCTATGACAACTTTGACAACATCTCACTGGCCCAGGGTCTGGAGAAGCACGAATTGATTGAGTTTAGGAGGATCGCAGCCTACCTTTTCAAGGGCAACAACCGCTGGAAACAGAGTGTTGAGCTCTGCAAGAAGGACAAACTCTACAAGGTGCATTTCACTAAAACAAATAATAACTCTCAGTATTCTAAATCAACAGTTCAATGCTGTGCAACTTCTGTTTTTTATGTCTGTTCAGCTTTTCTGAAGAACGATCAATGATTGATTAATCTCATGTCCAAGTGGTCAAATAGATGGCAGATGTCGTCGCATGATCAAGTCAACCTATTAACCTGTGATTGCCCTTCCATCTCTGCAGGATGCCATGCAGTACGCGTCCGAGTCCAAAGACATTGAGCTGGCGGAGGAGCTTCTGGCTTGGTTCCTGAAGGAGGACAAGAAGGAGTGTTTTGCAGCCTGCCTATTCACCTGCTACGACCTGCTGCGGCCTGACGTGGTGCTGGAGACGGCCTGGCGACACAACATCATGGACTTCTCCATGCCATACTTCATCCAGGTCATGAGGGAGTACCTCTCTAAGGTGGGTTCGCCAGTGGTAACCAGTGTGTGTGATGTATCTGGATATGGAAGATGGCTTCATGAGAAGGTCATGTTATAGATCTCTTTTCCAAATTTAGAGTGATGAAAGGCTATTAGAAGCCAAATGGGCAAGATTACCTATATATTTACCTTGTGTGTTTTCTGATGCTGTTAGGTGTTGGTACTTGTGGAATAGAATTTGAAAACCTGCACCTACCTGTGGAGACCAACATGACGTGATCAGATTGATGTACCACAGAAAAAAACTAAATATTAAATTAAATCTAATACTTTTCTCCCTGATCTCTATCGCTAAAAACAGCAAATGGCAAACTGTGTTTGCAAATATTATTCGGCTGTAGGCAGTGTCCCCTCAGTATCAAATACAAAGCACCACAGTACTGCCTTTCCTTCATTCATGCTCATCTTCCTGTGCTTCTGTCAATCATGTGTCATCACTGGTGTTTTCTTTTTCGTTTGGCTTTCCATCCTCTTGAGCTACTTTTCCATACAAATGTGTTCCAGAGGAGATTCATAACTGCTGTGTCGCTCGTCATGCCATTTATCTGTTACATGGCAAAGAAAAAAAGAACAGGCCCACCTGTTGCTTTCATAAGACAGCAGACCTGAGTGAAGCATTTGTTAAAATTTGTTGCTTTTGTTTGCCAAACTTGAAATGCCAAGTTGGTGGATTTTCCTACATCCAAATAATCCAGTCCGTCATATAAGCTGTTAGCTGTCTACTTCTTGGTGCTTGTTGTGTCAAACCGCACCAGTTGTTTTCTTGAAACATTTGAATCAAGGAATCATTTTTAAGTCTTAGCATTCTGTATTACACACAGGACATTGTATAGTTGACCTTGTTGTGTAAGTGTGTGAACTCACTTTAGGCCTTATTAGTCAACATCTGTTTTATATTTTACCCTGTCGTAAGCAACAAAGGTAAAATTCACAGTTCCAGAGTAATCTCAAGTCTGCATTTGTATCAAAAGTGGCGTTATTACCCGCATCTCTCTCAGGATTTTTGTGTTTGTGACAAGTCGTCTGTTTGTTCTTCTCTCTGTCAGTTTCTATTGTGGGAGACTTCCATTTGTTTTTTTTTTCCTCCTTAAGTTGCCTCTCTGAATTTCCTTTCCAGGTTGATGCGATAAAGGAAAAGGTGAAAGTCGAATCCATTTTCTAATCATTCTTTTTGACCCCTCTCCCCTGTCCTGTAGCCTGTAGTTTGGAGGAGTAAATTTAGCAGAAACTGCATGAACCCTCTCCCCCCATGTCACTTTGCTGCTTCTGATTGTAAACTCCACATCTCCACTAGACCACCTACCAACCCGCGAGACTCCAGAGTGGGGCTCTTCACTCGCAACCCTCAGAGCTCTGCTAGGTTTGCTGGTGTCAGTGATGGCTCTGGATCAAAACAGTGACTGAAAAACTCTTCTGAATTAGATGGGCGCAAAACTTGAAAAAATGCAAGTGGAGGCATAAAAATGTCTTTTTCCAATGTGTTTTAGATTCTATTCCTCTTTGGCATTTACGTCTGATTCAACATTAATAATTACTGATAAGATTCACCTAATGAAAAGGTCAAATGGGATCACTGTAAGATTTGTTTTTGTTTAAGTGGAAGCATTTTGCTGACGGGCCCAGATTTTCTAGGGCATGTAAATTTAGTAACCATTAGCTGACTTTGATCATTTGTTTTTGTATAATCTTTCATTTTGTGAACAGCAGTTAAACTGTGCGAAAGCATCACTTAAATATGCAATAACAGGAAACAAACCATGAACACAACCCAGACGTGTTATCTCCTTTTAAGGTTTGCTATGTGGAGTTTTACTAAGGAAAACAACAAATCAACTTAAACAATGACCCATTACAAGTGTGTGACAATGTATGTATTTGCAGTCTCCTCCCTCTGCCTGTATCTTCTTATCTTGCTGTGGTCAGGACTGTATTGTTTCCATACTGGGGAAAAGCTAGTTGATTGTCAAGTTTCATTTCAGTTCATAAAGCTCTGACACTTTAGGTTGGTGGTTCGCCATCATACGAATTTGGGATTCATATGGTCGATATGTATTTGACAACCTGGTAATGAGACTCAACGCTCAACTATCTTTCAGTTGGTGATTTTATAAACAGCAACTGGCAGGTCCTGCATACTATGCCTTTAAGTTGATATGGATAACTAGAGCTTTTTTCACTGAAATGACACTATGAGAGCAGAGTGAACCAAGCACCACATTGAAAGATGCTATAAAGCTCCACAGAGCTGAGGGGAACTGCAGAGTCCAGTGATAAACCTTTTTGGATCTATCAACAAGAGCGTCCCCCTTCTCTATTAAATGTGCCCCCATCACAGCCCATCTCTGAGCCATCCACTTCAGCCAGCATATCCATCAGCTCTCCTCAGGTGCAGTGAAGAGCGCCCCTCTGGATAACTACCTCACCTGCTGTGGTCAGGTGCTTTTCTCACAGACTTGTAGATCAATTCTAATGTTAAACTCTCTTTAACACCACTCAGCTGCAGTCTGCTGCAAGACGACATCCTACCTGAATGATTATTGATAATATCTTTATGTTGAGGGGTGAGGGCTTGTTTACTGTCTGTATTTGAACAGCGGTGCACGAGCAAAGACTGCAGCTCAGTGTAAGACCTAATTCCATTAATAGAGAAGCCACTGAGGCGTTATTTTAATGAAGTGACCATTCTTTCAGAGACCTTTTATATTATTTCTCTCCGTGTCTGTCTGTACTACTGAATTTATCTCAACGCTATAGAAGAACACAGGTGTTAAAACTCATAAACATTACGTACATTTCAAGAGGGGGATATTTTTCTGCAGTATGTGTCTCTGAGTAATCTCTGCTACTGTTAAATGTGGTCTCTTCAAGCAACGAACAACTTGAGTTCACAAGAGATGATCTGTAGTTCCGCTGTGTTCTCTGGGGAAAGAACTACATGTAGAGCAACAAGCATGCATTTCCCCCTCCCTCTGTAGCATCAGCAGCACTCAGGCCAGGCTAGGAGACATCGTTGTTGGCTGTGCCTGCTTCTGGAAACCTTGAACTGGCTGTACAAAACCATCCCTTCCACCCTCTTTCACACTCCCTCCACTATGCTCTCTGCTGCTCTGTCTTTCTCGTGCACTCTTCAAGACGAAAATGACTAAACTGCCGCTTCAGCATGTCTCTCAACCCTTCTCTTCTGAAACAAAACAAAAGCCTGTCTTTTCTTGAAACAGCCTGCTTAACCAGACTGACCGACTGTAGTGGTCAACCAGACAGTATGTAGAGAACTGAACCCAAAATCACCATAAGAGGTCCTTAACTGATTTTTATCAGTATTTGAAAATGTACACTGTCCGAGCTGAAGGTAATATCAGAAGCTTTGTTGCTGGCTGCTTAATTCTTTGAATTATTAGCTCACTCTTTTGTCCTTTCCTCATCATTTTCTGCCTCTGAGCTGCTTAGCAAACACTGAAGAACGAAAAGAAAACTACCAGGCATTTGTAACAAGTTGATTCACAAGGCTGCTACTGTTCGTATACAGGAAATTAATTAATTGGGGCATGTATAAAGGCCGGTGGCATGCCTCTCAAAATGTTCTGAATTGCAAACACACTGACACAACACTTTGTGATTCTACTACAGGTGAAACAAACACAAATCAATTCATTGATAAGTCATTGATGAGTAACAGAAATAAATAGAAATAGAACAGAAATAAAATTGGCTGACTACTTTGAATGAGTATCTTTAGGTATGGATCTCTTGTGGATGAAAACTGTGTTGGAAATTTTTCGTTATTTTCGGAAAATGTCCAACACATATCAACCATATGATGACTCCATTAAAAGGGTTGATAATGAAAATCATTTTTAGATGCGGCCATGTATTCAAAATGTGTCATTACTACACTTGAAAATTGTTTTTGCTAAATGTGCTTTTTCCAATAAACACACTCAGATATCAGTTCATATTTCTTCCTGTAACCACAACATCAACTACAAGATGCTGTAGAGGATCTTTATACATTTCTACACCTCTATCTTGAATATCAAAGACGAGAGCGACGTTAAGGGTGTTTGTGTGTGCGCAGCCATCTGTAGACTTGTGTGCAACATCCACAATCTCATGAAGCATATTTCAGCCTCACATTTTCCTCAGTAACTGTATTATGTTACTTTGTTGTGTTAGGACCAAGGTATCTGTACAGCTCAGTCTTTCAGAATCAAGTTTACACCTCTGTTTGGTTGATGGTTGCACCTTAAAAATGTATTTGGATTGTTTCTGACAGAAATGCTATGGAAGGCTATTTAAGCTTCTCTTGTCCGGCTTCACTGTCCACCAACATGTGAGGAAAGTATTTATAATCTGCTAAGAGATGGACAAACTAACTAATGGGAGAAAATACTGAAAGTCTGTTGATACTGGTGAGGGGTTGGTTCTCTACATACCCAACATTTCCAACACGTTAGAGTAGATTATTTGGGTGGCTGGATGGTGGGACCATTATTGCCCAGTAGCCGTTTGTCTTTGTGTCCCCTCCTAATCCCAATACTTTTCTACAAAGAAGTGGACGTCTATCTAATAGGCTGCCGTAGCTGAGCTCCATAGAGTAGCCAGTAGCTCTCTAGATGCAGTTACTCCCTTTGCCTTCTAGAGGGCCTCCAACACATTAGCAAGGCCTGCCTCCTGCAGCCTGTTTTTTTTTTTTTATTTAAATCTGGACTGTATTCATCTTCGCCTGTCAGGAATGGTCCCATCCGTCAGCCAGTGAAATAACCCAGAGGTCAGTTTTTACAAACCCGGCGTCTCAGCCCCTTGCTCTTCAAGAGCCCCATCGGCCGCAGCGTGACTGAAGGCTGACACGTCGCTGTTGTTGTGTTTTCCACAGGTGGACAAACTCGAAGCCTCTGAGTCTCTGAGGAAACAGGAGGAGCAGGCTACTGAGTCTCAACCCATTGTTTACGGTAAAATGACCACGCACAGATGATAATTGTGTTGCCGTCATTTCAGGCAAAATTTTAACGCCGACCCTTCTAACCACTTATCCTGATGGTTGTGTTACAGGCACACCCCAGCTCATGCTCACAGCAGGGCCCAACGTGGCTGTGCCTCCTCAGCAGCCCTACGGCTACGGTTACACAGCAGCACCAGGCTACGTCCAGCCGCCACAGCCCAGCTTCGGTTACGGCATGTGAACACCCAACAATCCCCAACCCCACCTCGACTTGACCCGACACCTTCCTTCCATCTGTCCTTCTCTCTTTGTGTTCCTCACCAGCTTCCCATGGTCTTCTACTCACAACAGGGGCCACAAGCAAGCAACAGCCCACTCTGGTTTTGAGTACTATTTTTTTATTATGTTGTCATGTTCCAGGAGAAAACATTCAACCGCATTGAAGGACTTTTATTTGTATTGTTTGAAAAGAAATTGGACCACATGTTTGTTTTTCACATTCCATATTTATGACTACTTATTTAGAATTTCTTTTTGTGTTTGTTAATGTCATGTTTTTTTTTATTGGTTTATGTTTTGTGCAGAAGTGGACTTGCTTAAAGCTCAGCAAAGAACCTTTTGAAGTAGGTGGAGGAGCATTGGATTTTGCACTCGTGAAGAAATTAATGTAGAGAAGCTCTTACTTTTGATGTACTGAACATGTGAACAGCTTACATTGTCTCGTTTGTCTGTATAATGCATTTCATCATTGTATATTCTGAGGAAAAAAAGGTTACATATAATATTTGAACATATATTGCCATTTCAATGGCTATAGCTAGCAACACTAAGTGATGATAGTATATTCTGCACAGGCGTGTAGCTTTATGGAGTTTTAAATGCATACAGACGTATGTCACTGTGTGAATGAGGGTGTGTTTGTGTGTGTGTGTGCGTGTGTGAGTGTGTGTGTGTATGCGTGTGTGACCTGATTGGTCTAAATAAGAATTTTAACCCCCCTCTCAGTCTGTACTGGGCTCTCCAATCCACCCTCCTAGATGTTAGCTCTCCTTCATCGGCTCCATGTATTTAGGTGACCTCTTGTGCCGTGTACAGTGCTTGTGTGAGACTGTATCTGTGTATGTGCAAGGACGGGACCACGGCTACCAGAACCCAGGGCCCTCAACCCCTTAACCGTACCGTGTGTGTGTGTATTTACTCTGAACCCTCCTCGTGCTGAGGTCCGTGTATGCCAGGTGTTGTGGTGTTTCCCCTCGGTCACCATTACCTTTTTCTTTTTTTTTGCGTGTACAGATGTGAACATGACAAAATGAAAACTTTTAGATGGAGACCCCACCCATCTTTCCTCCACCCCACTCATCAAGTCCTGTTTCCTCCTTTGTTAATGCTTAGCAGCACGAACAGGAAGAAGACAGGCTGGTGGAACCTTTGGTGTCCTCATGACAGCTCCATTAGATCCATAAACACTCCTGTAGGTCGTGTGTTTAGATGGTTATGATGAAGAAATTAGGTCTCAGTACATCCAGTTCTTTGTCAAGAATGGTCTGAAATCAGAGCCTGTATTTACCTTGATGTACTTAACTTCCTTACATGCTTTAAGCTGTGTGTGTAAAGTGTCACCCTAACATAAGTTAAATTCCTTTCTGTTGTCATGCATATTAGTAATAAAGGGGATCTGTCATTGATAAGTGGAAGAATATGACTCAACTGAAAGGGAAATACTAGCCTAAATAAAACTTAAAAATTGGACCCAGTCTCCTGTCGAGTCAGTGTGTCTGAAAGGAAGTAGTCATGTCTCAAAAAGTCACTTTATTTTGTTGTTTTGTTTGCAACATGCTTTCACTCAAAGAGCCATTGTGAAATACCGTAAAACACGTACATGCAAGTGATCAAAAGCTCATAAAACAATTGAGTGTGCTGTAGAATCATATGTAATATTACATTAATACTTGAAATGTGTTTCTCATTAAATTTAGGTTCTGTAAAATGGGGTGGCTTCACACCATTTTGGATCCAGTTGTTTCTGAATCAGAGTACGTAGGCCCGGACCTTCTTTTCCACTTCACCGCAGTATTTGTCAGAGAGCCCTGTAGCCCTGCACATTTTACAAACACATGTCAGTCACACTCACAATAGAGCTTGTGCAAAAAATGAGTGGCATCATGAACCTGTCAGTACTTACTTGAGCTCTCTCAGCTTCTTCTCTTTGATCTCATCGAGGCGCGCACGTCTCTGCCGGGCTTCCTCAATCAGCCGATCAGCCTCCTGGAAGATCTGTCTGCGCTTTGCTATAGCCGAGAGCTCACGTTCCTTCACCTGCTGTCGGATGGCCTCTGCGCGACGTTGCCCTTTTTGCCGCTGCTTCTCCTCCTCCTCCTTCAGCTTGATGATTGCTTCCTGTTGCACCCTGAGTGAAGGAAAGTAGGTGGGGGAGGGAAAACTAATATTAATAAAAAATGGTAACAAATGAATGCTAGATCCGTTTTCTATTCCACTGATTGAACCATCCCGCTGTCGGTTTTTAAGGGATAGGTTCACCCAAAACAAATCCCCAGCTACTTCCGTTGTTTAGGAAAATGCTGCAACGCTGTTTTGCTGTGAAGCTCCAGAAATGTTTTGTTGACACTTCACCTAAACTTTCCCATCTGCATGGGGGTGGGTTGATAATGACTGAATAGTCCTTTTTGAATGAACTTTTCCTTTTAGTGGTATTCCACTTTTACTGCAACCCTTCGGGAAATGGGATTTGACGATGTAAAAATGTTTAATCAAATTTCTTACTTCAGCACCCTCTCAAACTCTGCCTTCTCCCGGCCAGCCTCGATCGACAGGAAGTGCTCTTTGCAGTGAACCTGCTCCAAGCGAGCCTCCCGCAGCATCGCTTCCTCCTGTGCTTTCTTTTCAGCCAACTCTTTCTCTTTTCTCCTCCATTCTCTGTGCAGCCTATCCTGGTCCCTGCGAGCACGGAGCTCATCCTTTCAAATGCACATACACACAAACACAACATTTGGACACACTGAATGCTTCAGTCCCCGTGACTCTGTGTGGAAGGTGAGTGCCTTTTAAGAATGTGATTAGAGTATTTTAATCTTTAACAGGGCTAAAATTAAGCATGTTACCGCCTAGGTGGTGGTGGTCACCCGGTGGTTTTATTCCTGACCTGCTCTGCCTCGTAGTCTCTTGCTTTTTCCTGCCGAGCCCTCAGTCTGGCAATCTCAAGCTCCTTCTCCTTCTTGATTCGTCTCTGCTCTGCTTCATACTCTGCTTCCCTCTCCTGCAGAGGTCATGAAACACTGAATGTTATTCAACTGAACTGTATGAGAGTGTGGGTTAGTGATTGTCTTGTGTCAATAATTTGCTTGTTTATTATCTGACCAGTTTTTTTTTTATGTATTCCATGTCTCTCATGTCAGCCAGCTTTTCCTCCTCCTTCCTCTGCTCCTTGACCCGCATAGTCTCAGCATTAATACGCATGACTTCCTCCTGCAGTTGCTGCTGCTCCTCCCTCTTCTTCTCCAGGGCCTGGAAGAAGAAAACCAGTCAAAGGGGAAGCAAACACCTGTGTGTGTTGCACATCACCCTGAGCATGTATGTGACTCTGTCAGTGCTGTTGTTTTTAGTGCTTGTGCATGTTGTCTCTGCACCTTGAGGTCCTCCAGGTTCATTTTTTCCTGATTCTCTCGTATCTGCTTCCTCTCGCACTCTTTTAGTTCTTCGTCCAATATTTTTCCCTCTAGTCTATTCTGGATCTGGTCGTGAATTTGCTGCTTTCCTCTGTAATATAACAAAGGCACAACACACAATGACCGTGTTAAACTGGAAGCATGGGATCTTATCAAAAGGATGCCAGCAGGCATGACACACAAAGATGCCAGCGGGTTCGCAAAGTGTGAGAATATTCATCAGATCAAATCAACCCATGAAAGATATTGTATGTATTGTAGAGCTCTCCTCACTGGATCATCTGTTTTTTGCGCAGCTCGTCAATCTCCTCCTCAGTCTCCAAGGCCTTGCGGCGTTCCACCTCCATCATGGCATCCAGACGCTTCTCCTCCTCTAACAACTCCACCTGGATCTGTTTCTTCTCCTGGATCTGAACATCACGTGTGGCTTGACACTGAGCACCCAGAATCATCTGTGGAGACCACGCACGCACGCACGCACGCACGCACGCACACAGAAGTACTGACATATTAATGACATCCATTAAAAGAAAGCAGCCAATGATTGACAGGTTCACTATAATTTTCGACATGTCCGCTGCTGTTTCCTACCCTGTTGAGCAGTTTGATCTCCTCTTCTTGCTCCATCCTTAACACGCTGGCCTGCTCCACCAAGCGCTGCTCACGGTCCCGGGCCTCTATCTCCAGCTGAGTTAGAACCTTGTTCTCCTTACGCGACACGTCTGCATTAAAGATTCGACGCTTCGCTTCCTCTACAGCTTTCTGGATGAGGTGTATATTGAAAAAAAAAAGTGAAAGGTTAATTATGTTATTGCAAGTCTGCAAGACAATTTTGATCTGAGTTTTTCATGTTTCTTACCATTTCCTCCTCTTTCTTCCTCTGATAAGCCCTGGCCTCCTTCTCCTCCTTGGTGGGA
Organism: Spondyliosoma cantharus; assembly: GCA_900302685.1. Lineage (NCBI taxonomy): Eukaryota > Metazoa > Chordata > Actinopteri > Spariformes > Sparidae > Spondyliosoma > Spondyliosoma cantharus. The sequence goes on along the minus strand of OMLP01036688.1, from coordinate 37,302 downwards.
ACTCTGGACAGAGCGGTGATCCGCTCAAACTCAGCTGGAGGTAGAATGAGGGACTCTTTTGAGGGATCCTTGCATGGGATCCTGGCGTAATAACATGCCATTTGTTATGGGTTTCAGTACTGCAGTACTGCACTATGGGTTTAAGTTTGTACATTAGCATAGCACCCGTTTGTCTTAACATCAGTTTGAAATTTCATTTAGCAACTTAAATTTTCCACTTATTAAAATGTGTAGTACCCTTTTCAGACACACAGACTATCTTTATGGTGAGCGTTAGCCTACCTGAGATTGCGAATGAGGTCCTTTGTAATAATTTGAATAGTGTCTTGTTTCTTCTGGGACTCATTCTTGGCTTTGGAAGCTGAGTTTCCACGTTTATCTGACTGTGCTGACACCTGGACAGAGTTGGTTAGCAATACAAACCCACCCACAACTCTCCACTGTTGCAGTACATTACACTCTGTGACAGATGTTTAAAACTAGGTACACTTTACTACTATCATGCCATTAATGTGATACTGTAAATGACGGGATATTAATGACGCCATTACAAATTTTAAAACACTCCTGGTAGTCTATTTAAAAAAAAAACAAAAACACTCCTGATAGCAGCTGTATTGTCTAGAACTGACTACTATAGTGTATGTGCCACATCTACTCACCGATTTTGGGCTCCCAAACAGGCTTTCGTCCACCTCAGAGATGGGGGCCCGTTTGCGGTACCTGAGGGTATGAGAGCGGCTCCTTGAGGTCCTGGAGCCTGATCCAAGACTCTATTAGCAGGGCCAGATTAAGTAGATAAATTAGACTAGGCAGACCATAATATTCACACCATTCACATCAATATTTTGCACACACAAAATGTCTTAACTGCCACATGATTAATACTATTCTCATTCATTTAGTTAGGTATGTATTTTACTTTATTTATTGACACATATTTCAGTATTCAAAGAAATAGGTTTGACAGATATTTATTGGAAAAGTTCAGTTAATTGATATACATATTACATTTCATTTTCACATGTGTCTTTACTTATTCAGATCTAGATATTCGACTTGAAACATTGATAGATGCTTTCTCCTGACTCTCATTGAGATGAGACTACTGAAATACTCTTGCCCACCCACACACTGGCACAAACATTGAGTATGTTTTAAACATACAAATGAATGGAAAAATACAGTAAATACATTGACATTGAAATAAAGTTTTGAATTGGAGATTTATTTATTTATTTTATGTTTTAAAAAAAGATGCCTAACATTATTTCATGTGAGCAGCTGATGATCTCTTTCCTTCTGCCTGGGCCCAAAGTCAGAATGCCTTGTGCCTGGATCCTCTCCAGCCTGTGGGGTTTTAACTTACCTCCCTGTGTGTGAATAAATAATCACTCTCTCCCAAAGACAACGGTCTGGTGAGGCTAAATTAAAGTGCCTTTGACAAGTATGATTTAGGAGGCATGGTTATGAAGCGTGGCAATGCTTCTTATGTTAATGTTAAACTTACCATGATCCTTGGTTATCGGTGCCCACGGCGACGTAATTAACGCAGCGGTAGCTGGTCTAAAAACGTTCGTTCTCGGCTCCTGTTTGTTGACAACAAGTTGCACTGACTGATAATGCGACCTAGAGTTAAATGTTTCGTTATAAGTGTAGTTAGCGACTCATAAAATTGACAGCTGCGCATTTATCTGTTGAGCATTTGGAAAATATATGTTGTCGGTTGCCATGGGGACGCACACGTGAGCTAAATGAAGGCGGGGCTAGTTGACGTAACGTCCTGTTCTGGCTGTTGCGGAAATGTTGTTGCTAGCTAGCAAGTAATGACACCGTTGAAGTGTTGGAGACAGACATCTTGGCATTATGGGTTTGGGTGGGGTTTTAAACAACAATAACAACTAAAACAAGGGATAGCGATAGAATCCTTCACTCTTAACTGTGTGATGTAACGTAAAACATGCTATATTAGCTTCGTGTAGCTATTCACAGTGCATCAAGCAACACTCATTTGTTTTACTACAACATTGTTAGTTTTTTTGTTTATTTCTTTGCTACGGCCTGTCACAATGATATGCAATAAGTTGCTAAAGCACGGCTTTGTGTTCACTTCCTGGTTGGGCTGCGGCCGAAAATGAATCCACGTGATCCACGTGAGCTTCACATATCCCTCCTCTTGTCTGCTTCCTTGACATGAGTCGCTCTACAATGAAAACATTGTTCTTCCTTACAGCAGTGAGGTGGACACATACAAGAAGAGTTGGACATACAGAGGTATCAGAGTGTTTTGCTTCCACTACAGCAACACACTGAAGCTTAATTTGACCTAACTTCTGTTTTAGCCTCACTTGTATTAACTGAGATAAATGACTTTCATGCTTAGAATTATATTTCATGCATTATTCAGATCTTGGTCACAGCCCACAATGACTGTGTAATCTATCTTCTGCAACTTGGTACACATTCTGTTCTGTGTCTGTCTGCTAGATGTGTTGCTGTTGTTCACCACAGTTCACACACACCCAGTGGAAGAGGAGCCTCCCCCTGCTCTGCGGTGACTATTGGACTTTGCAGTAAACCATTAACCACATCAATCTGCGGACACCTCCAATAACATTCTCAGTTGGACAAACAGGAACAGATGAAAAGAACAGCCAAGGCCATCACTCAAGCAGAAGCCTTCTTTATATAAATAGGTGCCTAAAGAAGACAACAGATCATGGACAGCTTTGATGTCACAAACTGATTGATGAAATCCCTTTCCCAGCCCTGCAGCTTGTGGTAACAACCCAGATTAAATCAGCTTCGGGGTAGAGAAGTTGACCATTAACCTTCTCTACTGATTGCAAACACCTACTCCACATGTAAGCAGCTGCTTGTGTGCAGTGGATCCTGAAGCAAAGTTCACTGTCACAGGCAACAGAAGTCCATCAAACGGCAGGAGCTTGCTCCCTTCTCTGGATTTCTCCTCTATTCTTTAAGTTTTTGTCATTTTTATAGGACTAAATCTGCAGCCATGGCTACAGCTGGTTATGGATACTACAGAGGCACAATTTTTCTGGCCATGTTTGTCGGCTACACACTGTACTACTTTAATAGAAAGACTTTCTCCTTTGTGATGCCCTCGCTAATGCAAGAAATCAAGCTGGATAAGGATGACCTAGGTATGAGACACTGACCTGATGCTTGATTGTCATGTTTTGCAAGTTCTACATATGAAGACACGTGAATCACAGTTAATGCTGTTACAGCACATTGGTTATATTTTTGATCAAAGTTTATGTAATTTTCCACAGGTCATAACTTTTACTTTTTTTTAATTTCTTCATAAACACAACTGACAAACTTCTAAACATGCTGTTACATTCATTTATACTATATTTCACAGTTTCTTCATAGGCACTAGATTACAGATAGAATGCTGTCATGATGCATTAGATTTGCCCTCGTTTTGTTCAGGCATGATCACCAGCAGTCAGTCTTTGGCCTACGCTATCAGTAAGTTCATCAGTGGCGTGCTGTCGGACCAGATCAGCGCCCGCTGGCTCTTCTCCATTGGCCTGTGCATGGTGGGAGCCATCAACGTGGTCTTCTCCTGGTCCTCCACTGTGGCTGTCTTCTCTGCCCTCTGGTTTATCAACGGTCTTGGCCAGGGCCTCGGCTGGCCTCCCTGCGGCAGGGTGCTGCGCAAGGTATCCGAGCCACAAGCCAGCATCAGACAATTCTGCCGTATACTGATACCTGAGATGTTTATGCTTCTCTTTCTCTCCTGTGTTATAAGGACAAAACAGGCAGTATGACATGATTAACTGGAAACATGAAGTATGAACTGGGTTCAGCTAAAAGTAGAAACACAAACCAGATCAGACGAATGTAATGCACAAAAATAAGGAGTTAAAATATAAACGTGTCAATGCGTTTTCGTTTTTGTTTTCTAGCCCACTTTTCCCTCGCGGTGTCAATGCGCACAAATAAAATTGTACTACTGATTAAATACATCATATAGCTCTGTAACATTAAGTGCTCACATTTCTTAGGATTCAAAGACAGATTTGAGTTTTTTTTAGTTTCGCTGACTTTCAGAGGTTTAAATCAAACAAATAACATGCAAATAACTGTTGAAACCTATCTACTCAATAATTAAACTAGAATGTCACTCTACACCTCTGCCAAGGCCCAACAGTCCCCTTTTGCGAGCAATTATGAGAGGTTACATTTGTTATTATTAAATGTCCTCGCTCCTTTATTACCTCAGCTAAGGACATTGTGTTTTCACCTGTGTCCATTATTTGGTTGGTTGGTTTGTCAGCAGGATAACACAAAAACTACCAACGGATTTCCACAAAACTTGGATGGAGGATAGGTCTCAGCCCAGAATAGACCCCCTTAATAGGTTATGGTTGGTAAAATGGGGAGTGACACAGGGCTATCAAGTTTGATTTTGGATTAGGCTTGATTGAATAAAACGGGACTGTGTGTTTGATCAGATTAGCATAGGAAAACAATAAAAAAAAAAGTGTGTCAACTCAGTTTAATTTAAATGTTGCTTAATCCTGATTGGATTTAGCAGAAAAAATGGGTGTTCATGTTGGGCCTGACTGCTCAAAGCAAGACACCAACTGAGACAATGATATATTTGCCATTTGATTGCTCGCAAAGCGTGAAAGCCTAAGAGATGAAACCAGTGTTGTAATGTATGGAGAGTATGAGCGTTTGATTTGCTCATGATCGCGCAGTACAAGCAACTGTCGAAGGGCTGTCACTCACTTATTACCTGCTGTCAGTTCAGACCACTGCACTGGTTCAATGATTTCATGCCTCCTGTATATATCAGAGACAAGATAATGACCATTCCTGTCAGCTCTGTAGTGATTTCATGTCATTATTTCTTCTTCTCTGCTGTCAGTGGTTCGAGCCCTCTCAGTTCGGGACGTGGTGGGCGATTCTCTCCTGCAGCATGAATCTGGCTGGCAGCTTGGGCCCCATTATTGCCACGGTGCTGGCCCAGACTTACAGTTGGAGGACGATACTGTCAGTATCAGGAGTGAGCTGCGTGGTGTTCTCCGTTGTCTGTCTGCTGCTCATCAAGAATGAGCCGAAGGACGTGGGACTGCCCAATATAGAGGCAGCAGCCAAGAAGAGCAAAGGAGGTGAGACTTTTAGAGTAATTCTTCAGTTTGATTAAAACTCTTTGTCCATCACTTTTTACTGAAAGTGACTGAATATGTGTTTACACAGGCGATACACAGTTGTGTGCATTATCCAGATGTGTACTGTATTGTGTGTGTTTTCATAGTGTGTGCCAGTGGGTTACGACTAAAGGTCAGTGGACTCTGTACCCAGTGTGCCCATCACATGCGGTATGTGTGAGCCATGTCTAGCTCACACATAGGCAAAGAAAGAAAGTAGCATGTACGTGGGTGAGATGTTGTATGCAGTCATCTGATTAGAAGCAACCCCAGCCATGTTTTTGTGTGATGTTTGAGATGCGCTCAAAAGCACCTGATTGGCAAATAATACTGTTTCCTGTTCAGGATCCTCCAGCGATGAGAGCACCCTGTCCGAGTTCCTGCTGTCACCCTACCTGTGGCTGCTGTCAGGGTCCTACATGGTGGTGTTTGGTGTGAAGACGGTCTGCACCGACTGGGGCCAGCTGTTCCTCATTCAAGACAAGGGCCAGTCTACTCTTGTTGGTATGGAAGAAAACTTTCTGTTGAGAAATTTTTTTTTTGTTATTCCTGGTGAGTCAATATATTCTCCTTCATAGGTAGCTCATACATGAGTGCCCTGGAAGTTGGAGGCTTGTTGGGTAGTCTCGCGGCAGGTTTCCTCTCTGACAAGGCTGTGGCCAAAGTGAGTGTGCATAAAGCATTTATCTCTATGACTTAAAATACTTTTGATACATACAGTATGGTAAGATCACCTCGCATGAGCCTACATCTGTTTATTTTGGGACAATCAGTTGCTCTTGTTTTTTGCAGTTTAAAGACTGGTGCACATATCCAGGTATATTCATTTAGCAAATTTGCTGAAGTTGTTTCAGTGCCTAAACTCGTTTAGGCACTGAAACAACTAGGTTAGGTTCAGGAAAAGATCATGATTTAGCTTACAGTACCTGGTCTGTTGCCATGTAGACATCTGGAAAAGGTCCCAACATCTCATTAAAATAATCTGGTGGTTTCATGCTTTACAAATCTCTTAACGCCGTCTCAAACAGTGGTCTCTGGCTTGCCAGCCGTCAGCTGTCATGCCACTGCCATCTCCTCCACTTGAGACTCCACGTGAGAGTCAGCTCATGTAATGATGTGAGCGTGAAGTGACATGCATTGAATGACTGTCAGTGGCATTGTGGAAAACCAGCTTCTCTTTAAACATGTTCTTATTTTCTACAGCAAGGCATGAGAGTCTATGGCAATCCTCGCCATTTCATATTGGTCTGCATGATGGCGGGAATGTTTGCATCCATGTACCTGTTCAGAGTCACTGTCACTCCCGACAGCTCACAGGTATCTACTCTGACACCGACATCCCAGTGCACAAAAATAAATGATTATTCTTTAATGCAGCACGCCAGGTGTCAACACTCCTCATGGATGTTTGTCTCATTTGTATATTCAGGTGTGGATACTCATCTTGGGTGCTGCATTTGGGTTCTCCTCTTACGGACCAATAGCATTGTTCGGAGTTATAGCCAATGAGAGCGCCCCATCCAACTACTGCGGGACATCACATGCCATTGCTGCCCTGATGGCCAATGGTGAGTTGATCGGTTTTCATTTCAGAGACACCACATTGTGCATCAATTACATCCCAAATTTTAAAAAAAGTGAAGTCACTGTGTAAATAAAAACAGATTGCAGTGATTTATATTATATATTATAAATATTTGATAAATATTTTGTGATCTATACTCAGCTGATAAACTTTGATTTTTGTAAATATACACTGGTGAACTTGATGCCTGCAACACACAGAGCATAACTACAGATTTGTGTATACATATGGATCCCATTCAAGATGATTCTAACTAGTTAATGTCTTTATACTAATTAAATACTACCATTTCATATCACTAGTTCCTTAATGATACTTAACTTGGTTTAGAGTCTATACTGTAAGATTATTTAGTTCTTAATCAGAAGAGAGACATCTTCATTGATTGTTTTTTTTTTTGGCTAAATGGCTTGTTTGTTTATTATGGAACAAATGTAAAATCCCTTTATTTTGTTACCTCATTAATATTGTAAATATTAAACATTTCAGTTTGAATTTCTTATCCAGAACTGTGTAGTGCCCCTTTAACTACTTTTCATATTCTATTATCCTTGAACTTAATCTATTTACGTTCTCCTCAGTTGGTGGCTTCCTGTCTGGACTACCCTTCAGCACCATTGCCAAGCACTACGGCTGGGAGATGGCCTTCTGGGTAGCAGAGATCACCTGTGGCGTCACCACCATTGGGTTCATCCTGCTGCGCAACATCCGAACAAAGATGGGTCACGTGTCCAAGAAGACAGACTAAAACATTACAGCTCATCAAAGCAAGATACTTAGAGCCATCATTGTGTTTTCATATTTTTCATACTTGATTCTCTTTTTTTTTATACCACAATTTTTTTCTCCATCGGTCTTATAGGACATACAAATAAATGGAAGTGCTGAAGACTACAGAACTTACTCTTCAAAAACCTGTTTGAAAAGGTTCAAGGTGCTTTTTTACAAACATTACTTTCAGTCTGTAAACATTACATCTATAACTCAATAAGGTAATGTGAATGACTGCATTTTGTGAGTTATTATAAAGAAATGTGTCAAAAACATAATGGGAGAAAGGTTTTCTCTTTAAAAGCCGCTGAATATGTATTTCAATGAGAAGAGAAAACTAAAACCGAAAACTAAAAGATTGATATATTGAACAATATGTGCTTAAACAAAACAACTTTGTAATATTGATTCTTGAATGGAATTACAAAACTGACAGGATGCTCTTTTTTGTAGAAAGTGTGTGGTTTCCATTATGAGAACTGTCAAAGGTTTAAATAAATGATACTTTGTTGTTAATGTTTTTCACTTTCATAGTTTATGTTCAGCGCCCAGTGGACTACAGTTAGGTCACTCATTTATTCAATAGAAATGCAGCCAAAAACCAACATAAAAAGTTTACATACTGTATGTAATTTAATCTTCAAGTATTTACAAAACATGATGTATTTACAATGTGCTAACTGCCGGTTTGATACCAACTGGGCAAAAGAAACCAACTGAAGTTGAACCACAGTCATATAAAGTCAGTGAACCTGTTGTGAAAGATATTATAGTATGTTTCATCTTGTCCTCTGGCTCAAGATCCAGCTCCAAAGTTTCCAGCTTTCTCTGCAATCTCCAGAGCACCTTTCAGATTCTGATCAAAGAGTTCACACCTGAAAATCAGAAGAATCAGGACACAAGATATTAGCAATTAGTGTGTTTGTAGACATTACAAATGTTATATATAATATAAAATGTAACAAGTGCCAAATACTAATTTTATGACACACAAAAACAGAAGACAGTGGAAGGCAACATCATCCCGATTCTCTCTATTACCTGATTGGCATTTCCAGAGAATAGAACGGGTTCTTGAGGGCAAAATCTGAATAGATCTCATAAATCTTCCTTAGTAGAGCATCGATACCAGATTGACGAGGGTCCGCCAGCACGATGAACTTAATTCCTGAAAGAACAGAGATGGAACAACAACTGAGAAAGGTGTCAGTTTAAAATTGCTATTGTCAAAACTACAAAAAGTAAATGATGCATGCATAGGGGGCATTTAATACGGATGTTTCTGAATGCAAATGAATATTATAATCTGCGTCTTTCTGACAATGATTTATGATTGACAACAAAATTATTCCTTCTGTCGTTGTTTCATCCACAAAAGTACTCACTCACACCACTGACCTGTCAGAGTCTGGAAGCAGTGGAGCTTAAAGACGTCCGTTTCTAGCATCTCAATCCCCGAACTGCCAACTTCAGGGGACAGCTGTGAACCTATAGCAAACAACCTGGGGAAAAACACAAAGACAGGAAGTTCAATGCTTGAGTAAGGAATTCACTGATACTGCAAGGTGGTTTTAAATATTGCAAGTCTGATATACATATTGCAAGTAGGGTTGTTCTGATATCGATACCAGTATAGATAATATACCTGTATTAGATCAGCTTATCAGCTGTTACAAAGTTGAGGTACTGGAATCAGTGTCAGGAAGGAAAAAAATGGTAGGTGAAGTTATTTGGTGAAAAGATGCAGAAGCATTTAATTAAAACGAGGCCTTTTTCTTTTACATCTACCACATGGACACACAGAGGACTGTGAAAATAACATCGACTCTGATCACCCATCACTGATGCAATTTCATAAATCCCCAAGAACATTATGATTCACACCTGCACGAGCCTAAAAAGGGATGTTGGTGTATGAACGTCTCCACTTATAGATATGAACTGTGGTAGGCTACTGTATGAAAATTAACCGTTATCATACCGTGTACATTTTCTTATCTGTGGTATTGAATTCTACCATATTAACAATATTAAGAAAGAAATAATTCAAGTTTATGTCAAGTCTGTCAGGAAGGAATATTTTGTGAAATCATAGTAAACTTATTTTTCCACTGAAAAACCCTCTGTTTTCATTCCTGTTACGGTTATTGTAACTGGTAATAATAATAACTGAGTAATACGATATAATGATATATTCTCAGATGGTTTTATAACCATGAAGCTCTCATATACATTCCTACTATGTGAAGGAATTATCTCAATCGGTTCTGAATTGTCTATCAGAAGAAAATTATGGATCGATGTGTGCATTCTGCTCTCTGGCTATCACTCTCAAACAGAATACTATTATCAACAGCCAGAAATAAGAATGTAAAAGGAGATTCTACTTTTTTTTTTTTTTTTTTGCTTACCTCCACTGCAAGTTAAAGTTATCCCTGAGTGCTGTATTTATCTCAGTGACAGGTCCTTGAGCTAAATACTGAATACCTGCCCAAACTGTGTGTTGTGATTGCCCAAACCCAGTGCCCAGCTGTTACACTTACGAGTGAAACATGGATGCCAGCATCAGCTTCTCATTGGAGCTCAGACGAGCCCTTCCAAAGCGAATCGACACTGGATAATTTGCAGGATCCTTTAAGTATTCCAGGATGTCCTTTCCTTCTGCTGTGCTCTTGCCCATCACATCAACTCCATTGATGGACAGCAGTGCATGGCCCACTAGAGAATGACAACAAGCGGAAAACACAATTCAAAGTTACAATTTGGGAGCTCATGCATGCCCACATTGGTGCATTTAGGCCACTTTAATACAAAATTGTCACACACACACACACACACACACACACACACACACACACATTGTGTGTGCCGACTATGGACCTTGTGAGACTATTCAATTAAGTGAAATCTAATTAAGCGCTTTCCATAGATCATAGGTCAACTTATTAGCCCATTTACTTCCCCTCCTATGTTTAGCTAGGTCTTGGTATTCCCAGCTAGCCAGGTTAGCTCAAAGTATGCTAACACTATGCTGTTAAACGTTACCTCTGATTCCGTCCCGCTGTCCAAACGACACGACGACCTTTTCATCGTGATGCTTCAGCACTATATCTAAAGGATAGCTAAATGTTTTCTCGGCCTCCGCCCTCGGTACATAGTTGTCATATTGGTAAATTAAACCTCCAGCCTTGTTCACCACATACACACTGAAGATCACCATCTTTGCGACGTCCTGCCCAGCTGACAAAAGTGTCATGTGACCTGACCGTGTCAAACGACAGGAAAAGTCCAAATGAGTTTATGCTTTGATAGTTTCATTTTTTTTGTATTATTTCTTCCTTCGTATTGATCTCAAAAGTACCAACGGCACTGCTGTTCCGCAATTAGTTGAGCCAACAGTTATAAAAAAAACAATGAAAGCTATAAATACGGGAAAAACTCAATTTCCCATAAATCCCTCTTCCATTTCCGCATATACAGGTTGTCTAAGGGGCTCTAGCACGGGTGGACTTCCTTTCGCTCCGACATCTTGACGAGGAAACATGGTGAGGACAGTTATAACGCGTTTTTTCGAAACAAATTGAAAACGCATCGTGCTTTTGTAATTAATCTCGAGTTGTAACTACTCGGATTATTTTGCGGCAAAGAGGTGCTTTCATACGCCGTGATAAGAGCGTGTGAATGAAGCAAACTGTGAAAGATTTTACTCATTTAGCAGCTGGCTAGTTAGCTAGCTAGTTGCTAATTCCACCATGCTTTCATGCTACACTGAGGTTACAGGAAAGCAGCCGAACGAAGTTGTCACAAACAAGTTTGCGTAAATGATTTCTTCATCGATAAATGTACACTTTACGCTAACGTTGGAATCTCTTGTCTTAATATCCCCTGATTTTATACAATGAGAATAACCCGCAATGCTAAATGCGGGGCGAGAAAAGCTCTCTAGCGACACAGACAAGGCCAGTCCATGCCGGTCAACCTCAGTGTACCATCTATCGCCGGCTGTTTAACTATTGATTTCAATGCAGATGAAGGCATCCTTAAACTTGAATGTACCGACATTACAGCATGTGTTGGGTCCCACATGTAACTACAGTGTGTGTGTGTGGGATGGCGTGACAGATAATAACCTGCTCTTCTATGTTGTCAGCCTCCCAAGCAAGACAAGAAGAAGGACACTGGGAAGTCCAAAAAGGACAAGGACCCAGTCAACAAATCTGGAGGCAAAGCCAAGAAGAAGGTACGTAGTGCCACATATACACCCAGATTTGTCCCTTCATGTGTCACAGTCGTTGCTGAATAGGGTTTGACAAGGTCCACTGTAGAGTTTTCCTAATCACAAACGATATATCTCTTTGACTCTGAGCAGAAGTGGTCCAAGGGAAAAGTGAGGGATAAGCTCAACAACCTGGTGCTCTTCGACAAGGCTACCTACGACAAGCTGTACAAAGAAGTTCCCAACTACAAGCTCATCACACCCGCTGTTGTGTCAGAGAGGCTGAAGATCCGTGGCTCTCTGGCCAGGAACGCCCTCCAGGAGCTGCTCGCCAAAGGTGAATTTTTCTGTCCATACGTATCAAAATGGTGCACACTGGCTCGGATGAAAAACCTGCATCTAAATTAAATATGGATTTAACATGTAAGAACATGCTCTCGATTGGCTTGCTTAACATTAAAGCAGAGCAGTTTGCACTCTTCTTCTAACCATTTTCTGGTTATCGAAACAGTTTAAGGTAGAATTTGGATGCCAGTTGAGTTGTTACAGCTTCTGTATACTATTTATTCAGATACAATAACTTTACGCACCTCAACAGACTTTTGATACATCTGTAGATTTGTACAAAATTAAATTAAATTTGTTGGTGTATTTTAAAAAGGTATACACTGGTTACGCTCAAGGTTGCGTCATGGAATCATGATTTGCTTGATTGTTGGCCAAGCAAATGTTATAGTGGAATTTTAGTTAAAGGGGATGCAGACAAATGAGGTGTTTCCAATAAACGTTTAAAAAAAAAAAAAAAAAAAAAAAAAAAAAAAAAAAAAAAATGATCAAGGGTACAGGGAATTCAGAGCTCACAAGTTGGAGCTGGCTGAATTGTTCTCTGTCTTTTGCATGAGGGGCTAATGTGGAAATTTCTCACTCTTTCCACATAACTGCTGCAATAACATGGTTTGAGATCTTTTATTTTGAAGCAACATTAATCCCAACCCCCACATTCATCAGCACTGTTTGTTGACATTTCTAAATGATTACACAGTTTCATGCAAAAGTGTTTTTGTAGCACTCTATCAGTTTTTTCAAAATGACAGTGATTTGCATGGTTAATGTTTAGTGTAATGACATCACTAAACATGATTGCAACATTGTTAGTGTTTCTTTATCGTTAAGACGCGTCTTTGAAATATTCCAAGTAAACATTCCTCAACGACAGCATGTGGGGCAACATTGAACGCTATATCAAAACGTTTTAATAATCTAGTACTGTCTTGCATCTCACCACATGTAATGTACAGTTTATTAGTGTCTATATCAGGCATGTCCAAACTATTCCACAAAGGGTGGTATGGCTGCAGGTTTTTGTTCCAACCAGTCAAGAGCACACAGTTTGACCAGTCAACTCTGACTCAATTAAATGAGTCGGGTCTGGTGTGCTGCTGCTTGGTTGAAAAGAGAACCTGCAGCCACATTGGCCCTTTGTGGAATAGTTTGGACATGGCTGGTCTATATGAAACCTGCCACAAAATGGCACAGTTGTGATTTAATTGTATAATTACTGGTGCCAAAATTTGTGGTTTAGCTGCTGGAGTACTTTTTGTCATTAAGCTTGTGAAATGAAGTGATGAGATGCAATGCCTCCATTAACTGTAGAGCTGAAACACACAGCCATACACGTTTATCTTATAACTAACCAAACGGCATAGAAGAATCATCTGTTTCAGTGAAACACAAAAATAACTTGCATTTGAAATGCTCTGTGCACACATCTATTTAAATGAACTGCAGCACAGGCTAACATAAATAAGTGAGCCTATTTCATATAAATGTGTGATTTGAAAATGTGAACATGGTCCTGTTTTCTCTTCCAGGCATGATCAAACTCGTGTCCAAACACAGAGCACAGCTCATCTACACACGTAACACCAAGGGTGGAGACGAGGAGGCAGCTGCAGAGAAGGCATAATCAGGTACAGGAAAACTACTGTGTTTATCCTCTTTGTCATAAGTTCTTTGTTTAGCTACATCCACTGACCTGCCTTCTTCTGTCTTGCAGGTTCTCCTGTTTACTTCCTTTTTGAAGAGCTGTTTGTAATGAAAGGTGAATAAAAACTGAAAAGACAAATCTCTGCTGTGTATTTACTGGACAATTAAGTTGGGCTGTTCTTATTAGCATGTATGGGGTTTATTTCCTCGTCAGTTTATTTATAATGACATCAATATAACAACTCTGGACCTAAACTGTAAAAATAAGACAACAGGCCTAAGGGCTTGTCAGATGTATTGTGTCAGCAGCATCTCTGGATTCTGAAACTGGAGTCTAGTGACTAGTGCCGCACCAGACCAGCTTCTCACCGTGTCGAGCAAAGAGGTGTGAATCGGCCAGTGCACAGCTATGACTGCATTTAATCTGAGGGCGATTGACATTGAGAGTAATATAAAAAATAAGGATGGCACTAATAAAGCATGCAGCACAATATTTTGTGACTGTCTTCTGAGTCAGTCAGTCTATGGGTACGGTTATGCTCATACTGCCCAGAATCGCATTGGATTTCTTGAGGTTACCCTTTGTTTTTTTTCTCCCACCTGAAAATCTATGTTCTATATAAGTGGACAAAATATTTTCTGATGTAGCTGGTCCCCCATCTGGTGATGCATTGTCTGCCTAATGTTCCTTAAAGTTGGGGCTGTGTTAACAGCAGGAAAATGCACGTCCCAATAGGCAAGTTTTCATCTCTTTACAAAAATGTTTGAGACATTCTGATACTGAAAATGAAGCTGCAAAACATGCCATAAAACCAGGGGAAGAGGTGCTAACACAAAGCAGGTGCTCCAGATGTGCATGCAAGAAAACACTTTCCAAAAGAAAAGCATGCATTGAATGAATGCATTCTTTTAAAGAAATGTAGTGTGCCTTGACTTTTCTTTCTTTTAATTTTGGGGAGAATCCATGCCCTTTCTCACAGACACTGAAAATTAACTGCACTAGTAGGATTTGAGGTTTGATCATGGGCTTAATCTACTACTGTGTGGGCTCCAACATAAAGGGGGCAAATGGAAAGCATTCCAGGCATTATTCATTTGAAAACAGCACATTTTGGATGAGTGTTGCACCAACATGATTCATGAATCCACACCTCATTTGATACGTACATTTTGTCAATCATCAGCATCCTTGGTGATAGAAGTCGTACCTAGTGTTATCCAGTATATTCAAAGGGACATCCTGACTCAACCAATCTTGTTTTCAGTCTAAGATGGATCATTTGTAACATGGTGCAAGAGAGTAATCATTCATGTCTTCCATTTGTCTGTTAGGAGCTGCAGGCAGTGAAAGGTTATGAGATATTGATAAGAAATAGCATGAAATGAAGCCGTCTCTGCTGTCAGATGTTTGCTCAGGGCATGACAGAGGCAGGAATTTTGTGATGGATGCTCTCAGATGTCCCTTTGTCACTGCACAGTGCTACCTCGAGCAGCAACAGCAAAAACAAACTGCAGGACGCCTGCCGCTGACTGATGCACCACCCATCAGCTCCTCCAGCATCTACCTCTGAGAACACAAAGACATTTAGTGCCCGTTTTTCAATGGAGGTGACTTCTTAACTGATATAACTCAGAGGTGACTCGCACATTGAAATATCTGTTGCTGTTTTTCCATCAGGCAAACCAAAAAAAATACTATGACAATCATTTGGATTTGCTGCTTCTGTGCTGACATGTCTGACAAGAATGAACCCGTTAGTAGTGTTTGATTTATTAGACTCAAGCATCTGTTTCTTAATTTTATAAGCCATAAATGAAATGTGTATGTATTATCTGTAGTGTGCTGGTTACTTGCAGATATACACGCAGTGTAGTCACACGTCATGTCAAAGAAGCCTTCATGTATGTAAGATTTCTTCAAAAACGTGATGGATCAGACAGAAAATAATGCTGTCTTTTTCTCTTCAACCCACCTCAACATGGGAATCACATTCCTATAAATTGGGTTTGTGCAATTAGTGTTTTTAATGATGTTAAACATTTCTAAATATAATGAAATAACAGCAGTCAGTCATTTTCCTGCTACGTAAATGAAAATTATTAGTGCCAGCTCTGTCAATTCCTACATTTATTTGTTTATAAATGCCTCACATTATTAAAGACGCTGCATATACCACACTGTTGTTGGTAGTTCTCATGACAGATTAGTCCTCTGCACAGGTTGAAGGTGTGTGAACCTGTCTTGGGGGTTTGGTGAGGTCACCAGACACTATGTTAAAGGTGCAATATGTAGGAAATGACTACTTGTTGAATCCATACTCCCTCTCTACAAACAGGGTGCAACACATCACCTGGTAACTGTAGCTGGTGTTAGCTCAGCTAGCCGTGCAGAAGGCAGTCTGCACCGGGAGTTCAAAGAACCCGGGGACAGTTGGTGTTTACATCGCTAGCACAGGAGCTTTAGAGCAGGATGGGTCGGGGGCAAGCAGATTAGCGTGCTAACCTTGGTATATATATTTTTGCAACACAATACATAGGCGACGTGCTGGTTAATTTTTGGATGCTTTCAACAAAAATGTGTATGTATTGCACCTTTAAGGTACAGCTACATTAGCCTTGAACAAAATTGTCCTTTTCTCGAAAAAAGGAGCAATTTCACAATAACAGAGGGCAATAAATATATGTGAGCACAGTGATCACAAGCTGTAAACGATGAATGAAAACAATGCTGCAGTATATTCATACAGTGGGTCAGAAGTGTGATGTGATTGTACCTTTAGTGTGTAATGTGTTAGGGAGTCAGGAAGATGCTAATCCAACAAAACACTCACACAAAGAAGGAGAGGTGGTTCACAAACAGGTGAAGATTAATGGTGGCTGAATTCCATTTAGCTGTATTAGTGTGAAGCTCCAGGTGTCGTGCATGCTGGCTCACTGTCGCGCTGGTATGACGTACTGGCACACGTTATTGTTATTAGTAACACCTGTGCTTTTTTTCGTGCTATGAGGAGTCAAAAATAGATCTTTTTCTCAGCGGGCATTTTGTGATATCATAGCAGCAAAAAGCACACGTGTAACTGATCACATTAATAACGACTGCGCTCAATTTAGGTGAGCTGGTTTCAGGGTCGTGTCATCATGATGCTGTCATGGATTATTGTGACACTTAAAGGAACTGAGCCATCCTTGACAAAATATGTTTCACCTGCGCTGTTCCTGCTGTGACAAGTCAAAATGTCTGCTGTAACAGAGCATTCATGTGGTCTCAGAGTAATCAGAAAAAATAGTTCATGTCAGTTCCCACAAGGTGGACAAATGTAAATGTTTGGTTGATGGTAACATGGTCTTGATTACATGCCCAACAAGGGTGTAGATAATGTCTTTTCAAATTAATACAGGATCTTGTCTGAAGACTTGGATTATGCCAGACCAGCTGTTTGGAGCCATTTTATGTTTTGTTTCAGCTGTTTTCTACGCTTCTGAGTTAGCTGTTCATCGGTCAATGTCTGAGCCGGCGATGACAATATCCGGAGGCATTATGTTTTGTGGGTTGTCCGTCTATCTGTCTGTCTCATTGTTGTGAACACTGTATCGCAAGAATGCTTCCAGGGAGTTTCTTTAAATTCTGGACAAATGTGTCAAGGATGAACTGATTAGATTTGAGCAATCAAAGGTCAAAGGTCACTGTGAACACACAAAACACATTTTTGACCATAATTCATTTGATAATTACAACAACATTTTACACAAATGTCTAAAAGTATAAAATGTTGAGGTGATGGCATTTCATATCCAAGGTCGCAGTCCAACTTCACTGTGACATTGTAATTGTTCTGGCTATCATTCAGCACCATAGCTCAGAAAGTCTCCATCTCCTTCAGTTGTTTGAGAGAATGCTTCCTCGCTGCTTTGCTGTGAAGCCCCAGAAATGTGCTGTGGACTATGAAAATTCACCTGACTTTCCATTGCCATGAGGGTGATAATGACGGGATTTTTGTTTCTGGGTGAACTTATCCTGTAACTATCCTGTTAAGATCATGTAAAAACACAATAAGTGATTTCTGCCGGCAGCAGTCTCTCAATCAAAACAACAGAGTAGACGCTGACTTCATTTTTTGGGTGAACTTTTCCTTTAATACCAGCATGAATCATTCATATTTTTCGGGATGACCTTGACGTACTGATATTTGTTTACCTAAAGTATAATGTTCTGCAGAAATAATGCAAAACCATGACTCAGACAAATTTCCATTTCAACAGTCACACAGTGTGTCTGCTGCCTGCTTTTGCTCCCTCTGCCACTCTGGACTGACTAACTGCCCTCCTCGAGGTCCGCCCCGGCCTGCTGACTGTCACCCGCCGCGGCTATCTGAAAGACCGGCTTAACTTTTATGTTGAGAGCCATGACTGAAGTCTCAAATTAGACTGGACTGCATCGGCGCCTTGGGCTGGGCAGTGAAAGTGACTCACTGGTATGCATGACAAAAACTGCCTCTGGCCTCTGTGTGTAGAGAGAGAGAGAGAGAGAGATTGAACCTCTTCACTGATGGTTAATTCTCCTCCCTCCTCCTCCCTCCTCCTCTCTCTGTTTCTCTCTCTATCTCTCTCAGATACACACTGGTGATATTCAAATCTCTGCAGGAAGGGAGAAAGAGGCAGAGGGAGTGTGAGCGCCGTCTCGTGGTGATTAGTCAGGGCTGGATTTATGGCACGCAGCTGTTGAGTGGCTGACAGACGTGTGAGGAGCTCAGGCGCTGCTGCTTCTCAAGCTGCTCGTACCAGCTCGAGCACTGCTTTACTCTGTCGTAGGAAGGAGGACGGCGTCTGCTGTGCCTCGACACACAACGGTGAGTGCTCTGCCTCTTCTTTCCACGAACACTCTTGTCTTGTCTTGTTTATTTTTTTTCTCTCTCTCAGAACTTCCCCTCAAGATGATGTTGAAGTGTTTTATAATAGTAACCTTTGACCTACTGTACACTTTCCTCACATTTCTCCTCTTGTGTCTGTGACTCGTGTTGTGCTGTGATCACTTTTGTAGTCGTCACAGAAGTAGTTTGGAATTTGGAGGAAAGTGTCTTCTGGCTGCCAGCTGTCAGCAGTTTTACCATACATGGCCAGCAATATTGGCATACAAAAATAACTTTGTGAAAGAGCACCTCATGATGTTTTCATGTGATGTGATGTGAGCACTACTCCAGTTTCTCATTGTTTCTCATTAGTTAAATCTACCCAGTGTGTGTGTATGTGTGTCTTTGTATGTATGTGTGTATGTGTGTGAGTGTGAGTGTGTATGTGTCCTGTGCTGCTTTACTTAAATTTAGTTCACAATGCCGTGTCCTATTTTTAGAAGTTAAGGCATCACAGCAGACCGGAGCCACTCACTACGCAGACAGACACAAACTACAGCCCCGTGCTCTGCTTTTCGATCGCTCCTCGCTCCGCACGCCAAGCTCCTCTGAGACTTCCTCTCTCCAGTCAAACAATCTGAGCTTTCCTAACTGGCTGAAACTTTTGGCATTGGGTCAGGTCGAGCCCCCGCTCACAGGGAAGCCTGGACTCTCAATTACAGCCGGACCCTGTGGATTTTTAGGCGCGCCTGTCCGCCTTGGCCCTCGCTCATCTCATCCAGAGGTTGGACACAGAGGAGACAGAGCCAGGCAGGGAGCATCACTTGTTTAAGGTTAATTGAGAGGGTGCCCTTGGATAAATAGCCCTGCTAGCTCTGCTGAACCAAATGCTTTTCATCTGTGGGAGCAGGGGGACTGTGAGGTCTACAGCGCTGTCTCTCCTGTGTAATGGGATCTATATTTGTCAAGTTTTAAAGATTTAGATTGAGAGTCTCATTTAAATCAATCAGTTTTCTATCACAAGGAAGTTAAAAAGCTGCCTTCTCTCTGTCAGTCTGCAAGTTCAGACGGTAAGTCCCATAAAGTGAGCATTCCCGGCACTTGAGCGGCGAGACTGTTCAGGGAGTGTTTATTTGGGTTGCTATGGAAGGATCAGTCTGTGGCTGAGGGGCTGGTGGTAACACTGAAACTGGAGCTGGAAGACGCCTTTAAACATCCAGCCTCGGAGCTGCTTCCTACTCCAGTACAGAGGCTTCCTAATGCCCTCATTTAACTAAATTAGACTGGGTGAGATCAAATTCATTTGCATGATAATGAACAAATCCAGAGCTCCTTCATCCTCACCGCTCATTTGCCCCGAGTGCAGAGTGGGCTGATCAACATGGTAACGCACAAATGATCTGTGGCTGTTAATAGGTATAGTGTGGGGATGTTGGAATAGCTCAATTTAGCAGACGCTGATTAATCTTAGTTCCTCTCCTTGAGCCTCAGTGGAGAACTCCCCTGAAAAAAACACCTAAAAATAAAACTCAAAGGAATCCACAATGACATGTTATGGTGCACACCTTCAATTAAAGTTGCTCTACATTGCTGATATTCAATTTATCATTATGACTCACAAGTATGATTAATAAATATAAATGAGGTGAGATACGGGCAAAAAAAAATAAAAAAAGAGCATTTCACACAAGTTTCCCCTTATCAACCTTCGCTCTCCTCTCCCCTTAGAAAAAAAGCACAAAGTCATTTTTTTCCTCCTCTTCCAGGCAGCATTCATTTGTTTGGTTGTGAAATAAGGGCTATTCATCACAGCTGGGCTCGCGGGCCATGTGACAGGTCCTGGGGAGAGGCGGATTTGGTCATAGAAATACTCTCAGCCTTTTATGCCAACACGTCTCCTCCCTGTGTTTACGATAAACAGCAAGAGACCAGCCATGGAGACTATAGGCCTTTATTATCGCCTCTCTGAAGCGTCTCCTGGACCTCAGAGAGCAGAGGCAGCGAGTGTGCGTGCTTTTATTCATCGGCCCTCGCTGTGATGGCAGAATGATATTTACTCCATTATTTACAGAAACTTATTTGAGTTCAGACATATAGTTTGTCACCGTGTGCAGGGTCCGTCGGCCATTTTCTGCTTGCATCATCACATGGGCGTCACGCGGCCGAACATCTGTTAATGGAAGAAGAGTTGTTTTTTGGTTCTGAAAAGCAGCTCCTCGAACATGATGGATAACGCCTTTACTGTGGCAGTAACACTCAACATCTGTTCCCGTATGTAAATCAGCTCGGCTACTGGAGTCTGAACCCTGTCAGCTCCAGAAAAGACAACCCAGACATGTCTTTGTTGGGACAACTTTTTTTTTTACCATAAAGTTGAGAAGGAGCCATTCTCAGCTATTGATGAAGATGTGGAGCTGGGAGAAAGCTGCGGTCTGTCTCTGTTTCTGCCTGTTCCGGGTGTTTTATTGACTCATAATAATCTACAACCGACAGCATTTTCTTCAGGCCTCGGCTTCCTCTGCAGCCTGCGCGGTTATTAATTCAGATTATTCAATAGAGAGTGACACGACTCCTCTCTCTGCAGCCCCGTGGGGCTGTGTGGTCCTTGTCTCCACTATGTGCTCAAACGCACACTTCCCGTGTTGCTGTGAGATCTGTCCCTGAGGTGTTCCCTGTCAGATGGTCCAAATATGCTGACTGGGGAGGGGGTTCGCTGGCAGGTTCTGCAGTCCAGCAGTCGGAGCTCTGTCTGCCCTCATGTGAACTGAATACAGAAAATGAGTGTGGTTTGAAATATGCTGACATTCATCTCCTCGGATGCTCATTGATAGCCTGCTGCTGTGCGCGCTGAAGGGCCGCCTCTGCTCCGCAATAAGTAGCATTTTCCTTTGCCTTTTTGAGAAACTGCTGGAAACTCGCTCAAGTTTTCCGTTGGCACAATGAGCCAGATATCCACTGGGTCTGTGCATGAGCTCTGGGCTCATGAATGATATACTGTGTGCTGTGTGAGCAAGGCATTGTGTAGAGGTACAATTAGGCAGTGTGTATGTATGCAACACTTTGAACCAAACAAAGTGAATTCAGATTCTACAGCATGTGTGAAAGATGATATTGAAATTCACCTTGTGACAAAGAGGAAAGATCCAACTAAGAGCAAACCCACGTCGAAGAGCTGCTGCTTAGCTTCATAATATTGTATCGATTCAAGATGTTGACATCTCACTGATGTCTGGATTTTTGTATTTCTGTATGTGTATGTTGTTTTTCCCTTTGTAACAGCTGTTTCTGTTGCCCGTGTGCCTGTCCTCGTGTGTTTGTGACCAGCCAGCAGATGGTGCGGGAGCAGTACGTCACCACCACCCAGGGCAGCAGCTCGCCCAGGCCCGTGCCCGACCATGTCTACAAGATCGGCATCTATGGCTGGAGGAAACGCTGCCTCTACCTGTTCGTGCTGCTGCTCATCATCATCCTGGTGGTCAACTTTGCCCTCACCATCTGGATCTTCAGGGTGATGTGGTTCAACACGGTACGCATGACTCACCGTGGCAGTTTGTATTTCCAGCTGGGATAGTTTCCACCCTTTCCTTTCCAGCTGTCCTTCCCACCATGCTTTTCTTTGTATGTTATTGGTGCCACTTCCAAATACTCTACATCATCATCACATTATCTCATTGACCCTGCTTATCGTTATTAGTACTGTAGAAGCAGTCATATTATCTATCATAGAATATATGATATTTACAAGTACGATAACAACTGCCATGAACCCACACTACTTCACAGTAATTTTACTACTCATGTTTTTACATGATCTTAAAAGGATAGTTAAAGGCAAATTTAACCTAAAAACAACAAATACTGTCATTATCAGCCTCACCCTCATGACAATGGAAAGTCGGGTAAAGTTTTGTAGTCCACAGAACATTTCTGGAGCTTCACAGTAAAACAGTTTTGCAGCATTCTTCTAAACACCTGGGGGGACTTGATTTTAAATGGACAAAAATCAATTGAAAAAAGCGCAG
Organism: Spondyliosoma cantharus; assembly: GCA_900302685.1. Lineage (NCBI taxonomy): Eukaryota > Metazoa > Chordata > Actinopteri > Spariformes > Sparidae > Spondyliosoma > Spondyliosoma cantharus. The sequence continues at coordinate 14,686 of OMLP01036688.1, read as the reverse complement.
TCAAAGATAGGGTATTTAAAACATCTTTTCAAGTCAGTTTTGGATCTCGGGACTTCTGGAGACTTGGATTACACCAGATGAGTTTATTTGCTTATTCAACAAACTAGTTGTTCTGGAGAATGCTGCAACGCTGTTTTGCTGTGAAGCTCCAGAAATGTTTTGAGGACTTCACCTGACTTTCCGTCGTCATGAGGGTGAGTAGATAATGACAGGATTTTCTTTATTGGGTGAACTTGTCCTTTAATGTCTTTATTTCTTGCTAGCTTTGTTAGCTGCTGGTCATAAATCCAGATGACAGCAATGGATTTATACAGAAGCAAAACAAGACACACAGGATATACATACACACTCTGTTGTGAAGTGCTGCAGGGAACGTTGCTGTGTGTTTTTCATACTCGGAAACCTGTGAAGTGAAGTAAAAATCCAGATTCCTCACCTGCCAACCTGCCATATTTTGAATTCCTACCTTCTTAAAATAAAGCCGTCCAGTAGAGCTAGTTTCTCAGCTTTGCGTGCAGATCATTTCCTTGTTAAACCTGCCTGGCCGTGTTTTTATCTGAGCCCGTGTGTGTCTTCATTTGGTTTGTAGGAAGGGATGGGACACCTACAAGTGCACCCCGATGGGGTCAAACTGGAGGACGGCGAATCAGAGTTTCTTCACCCCATCTACGCTCAGCAGGTCCACTCAAGAGAAGTAAGATCATCAGGAATACACACATTTTCTTGCTCCTCTTTGCACATTCTCTTTCATTCTGCTAACCGTCTTTTCTTTCTGCCACCCCCCCCCCGTTCTGTCTTTGTCCAAACTCCTGTTTGCTCTATCAAGGGGCCATTATCTCATCTCATTTTTTGCTAAACTTGATTGTGACTTGGAACCGAGCAGCCTACACGTGCTGTTATCATCTAAATCTAATTCCTTGCAGACAACTCGAGCAGTTTGTATCCAGCTGTAGTGTGCGAGCTGCATATTTCTGACTCCATTTTTTTTTTGGGAGATGTGTCGGAGCAAACTGGATTTGGCAGTCCCTCACAGTGTACGTGGTGGTGCAGTGAGTTCCCCATTAACCTCAGGGATATTTGTGGTGGAAAGTACTTTATGGCCCGCCTGCTAGCAGCAGATGGGAACACTTTTCTGCAGTTGTTTATGTGTTATTATGGCTTTTCTTGCTCATAGCAGCGATTTTTAAGCATTCTTTCTTCTTTATGGGCCTCATTAAAAAGGTGATGTATTGTTCATTTATTGACGGACACTTGCTACAATCCCTTCTATGGATGTCTAATGAGATTCAGGATGTACCTTCGACAGTAAGGTTGGTTTCTTGGATCATTTATATAAACAGGGCTTCCTTACAGCTGCATGGGAACAGTGGTGACATATAACTGAGGTTGCCTCATTTACATTTTATTAAAGCTTACTTTTTTCAGAGTGTTTCAGTAATGTCTCAGTCAGTTAGCTGGTGTCAAATCGTCTGCTAATATTTGTGTAAAACATCTGTACCCCTGTCTATTAAGGCACCATGTATACAGAGTGTAACAGCTGTGACTAGAGGTGTTATTACTGCTGTGTCCTAATCCTCCGTAGGTCAAGCATTAATAAGAACAACCCTCAGGTTTTCAGGTTGCAGAGAAACTCTCTCTGGTTGGTGCATATCCTGTTCCAGTGGAACGCTTTTATTAATGTTAATAAGTTATTAATAAAGGGTCCTTACAATAATACAAGTCTGCAGTTGTAAATTACAGGAAACTTTCCAATGTAAAAAGAAATTGGACCAGTGGAGGATAAACATGGGCTAATGTGATTTTTCTCAACCTGGCATCCAAAAAGTTTTTCTTATAACTCAGTTAATTTGACTGTGTAAATGTTTTGTAAAGGATTACTATCAGAATGTGGTTTAAGATGATCTTAAGAGTCTACAAATGCTAACATGCCGACAAAGACAATTCTTACATGCTGATGTTCAGCAATTATAATGTTTGCTGTCTTAGTTAAGATTTATTAGAAATGAATACTTAACTTAAATTGGCGATAGACAGCGAATGATTATGAAGTACATGTCCATTGCACGATATAATGGCTCTAGAATAATGACACCATCTGCATTTAGATTGGTTACCTTTAAACTTTGCTTACACTATGCAATTTTGTCTGACAATCCATGGAGTAGCTTTCGAGATATTTCAGTCTGGAACAAAGTGGAGGACCAACATGGCAATCCCCACAGCCACGCTGCTAGCCTGACTCAAAACCTCATTGTTCATGTTTAATCAGCTTTTACATAATAAAGCTGATTTTTAATGTTTTATATTTCAAATGTTTATTAGCTGGATGTACTCAGCATGGTAAAACGCCTTTTTGTTTTTCAGGACTCTTCACTTCTAGTGCACTCTTCTGAAAATGTCTCCCTTAACGCTCGTAATGAAAACGGTGATGTCACGGGGAGGTTATCTGTGGGTAAGAGACATGTGCACACAGAGAGACTCACATATAGCACTCACGCATAACAAAGTATCTCATTGATGTGTGAGGGCAATAGTAAAGTCATTCATGCACTTGTCCTGCAGCAATTTCTCATTCAACATTAACAGTGACAAGATGCCATCTTTCCATTTAGAATCTCTTAAATTTCCATTTAAAATCCATTAAATGCAACATTCCTCTCTCCCCCATTGCCACTGGATCGCTCTGCATTACACAGAGGGCCCGGGGCCTGCGGAGGATCATATTTGTGCTTCTTTTATGGCTCACCAGTGGCTGCGTTGGGGTGTTTTGTCATAATTAAAAGGCCAACAAATGACCCGACTAATTGCCATGTTCCACAGTGCCGTTATGTGTCCTTGATCATTAAGCCATAAAAAGCGTAGTCCGCATCTTCTCGGCCCTCAGCGAGTAAGAGTGAAACGCTTGTTAGAGGGGATTACATGCCGACTCACAGCTGTAGGTGCTGAGGTGGGTTAAATATCACACTGGCTGGTCTTCCTGCTTTAGATTTGCTCCTCACAGGTTCCGTAAAACTGTGAGGAGGTTGACATTTTTTAACACATCAAAACATGTATGTGTCTCATCACATTCTCTGCACGCTGCAGGTTTGAAAAGTATAACAGGGAGAGAAGAGATTCGATTTTGACGAATGTAATATTCCAGTGTAATATTTGCCAAATCGCCTGAGGTATTGTTGCCGTTGTTGTTTTCGTCACTGCAGGTCCAAAAGAGGCTCAGGGACACGCTCGAAATCTCCTCATTAACTCCCACAATGACAACATGCTGTTCGCTGCAGATGGCGAGCAGGCTGTGATTGGACCAGACAAACTACGAGTCACAGGTATATACCGACGTCCGCCCCCTGCCGTTTCCTTAGAAATATTGCACACCTCTTGGCAAAAATGTTTTTTGTTTTTTTTCACATTTGGAGAAAGATAATATTGACGGCAGATGTGAGCTCAACAGGGGCAATTTGCTTTAATGGCAGATATCAGTGACAGTCCAGCAGCCGAGGACAAAGACGCATGCAGTCGTTTCTGTAATCATTCATGTTGAGTGTGTTGATATCTCTAAAGCACAACTGCTTATAAATGAGACGTCAGGAGCTCAGTTATCTAAACCTGAGCATGTAGGTGAGATCCATCGCAATGAGTAGTACTTTTCCCCAGCAGAGGCAATATTACACCTTAGTCCCACACAAAGTATCACAGAGCGTTGAATATCAGCCTGAACCATCCCCCCATTACATCTTCTCTGTCTCTCAGTGTCCAGAGTGTGTATTGATGGTGGCGTGGGTCACCGACCACACACTGTGGCGGCTGATTAATGTTGAACAGAGTGTCAGCTGATAGCTTCATTATGCCCGGGGTCATTTGGATCCACAGCGAGCAGCACGCAGCAGCAGAGGAGCTGTTTAGTAAAATCCTTGAAACAAAGCTTCTGTCCCTCCACCAAAGCTGGGTCCACACTCTCTACTTGTGTTGGTCTTTTCAAGGTCCAGTTTTTTTGTCTTGTGTCTCCCCTAATCTGCTTCCCTCTGTTTCACAGAATTACCCTGTTCATAGATGTCAACATGAACTGAAAGCCCAAGCCTCTGAAAAAGATTTAAACAAGACACAGTACGGTAGCTCTGCTTTGACCTAAATGCTAGTGTCAGAATGCTAACGTGTACAATAACCATGGTATCAAACCAAGCAGACGATGTTTATCATGTTTCGTATCTTGTTTTAACATTTTAGCATGCTAATATTTTCTAATTTGCACAGAACACAAAGTTTATTATCCAAAAGTTATTTAGTTATTTCACAAAAAGCTAAAAATGTCGACCTGCTGGTGGCACTTGAAGCAAGTAAGTCACTCTGGATGTTATTTAAGCCAATCAATGCACAAGACGAGACACGGAAAAAGAAAGTGAAAGTCCAGGGTTAGGAGGGTAACTTTAAAAATGTATTTCGATACAGTTACTAATTACTTGGTCAAAAATGTAGTCAGTAATGTAATCACAATATGGAAGTAACGTGACTTGATTACTTTCCGTTACTTTTGGATTACCTCACTACCAAACATATGCAAGAAAACACAAAAGAAAATAGATATCGATAAGATGACTTTTATTTTATCTTGATGACTGAGTGTCTTCTGTAAGAATAGTAGATTGAATGTTTTAGTTTAGAAATAAAGTAATTTACTCTCAAGCAGGTGCAGAACGTACAAGCTAGTTGTCCGTCCGCTGTAGTCTTGTGTGTGTTCAGGTGTAGCTTTTTGCCCCAGGCACAAGCGACATGAGGCCATGTAACAGTCAGCTTTGGTCACCTCTGGTTGTTTTGCTGTTGGGTTGGTGTGTCTGGGCTGATCAGGCTGATACTTTAGTCCTGACCAGAATGGTGGAAGTAGCTACCATAGCTTAAATAATATGTTTTATAAAAATATAAGAGCTCATTTGATGCCTTTTTTAGGAGTTACAAAAAAATGTTTACCCCTTATTTCAGTCTTTTTGTAATGACCCCCTCCACATATGTATTAAAACATACATAAAAAATCTCAAATGTGTGTCTGACATGGTTTCTGCAGAGAAATACCATATCATTACCTTGTTAAAATACTTAAAATGGCTCTTAATTCTCCCTCATTAAAATTCCAGAATAAATGACTCATCATACATCATTCTGCACAGTGAAGCTCCTCTGTAGGAAGAAATATACATTTTAGACTGGAGGGGTACTTTAGGTTTTGATCTGACAGCTCTTAGGACAGCTCTCAGACTGCAGTCGACACCTTCACTCAACCTCAGTTGAAATGCTTGAATGTGTGCGTCTCCTTCTCCATCAGGTCCTGAAGGAGCGATCTTCCAGCATTCAGTGGAGGTGCCCCTGCTGAGATCTGAACTTTTCAAGGATCTGAGGTGAGCAGCTCAGCCAGCTCTTGTCAGCTGTTGTCATGTTGGTTGGGCCAAGTCCTTGGAGTGACAGATGTGCATGACATCCACTGAAAAGAAATACCAGATCTGAAGGTCTTACGACGGTTTTAACTTGTTTTTTCATTTCAAGTCATTACTATGGTGCATACAATGTAAAATGGCACTGAAGAGGATATTGTTTTCAATTTTTTTTTTTAAAGAATTAGATAAATAAAAATTGAAAATTGAAATAAAGCTGAGCTGTGCTGCTTCAGGTTGGAGTCTCCTACTCGCTCGCTCAGTATGGACGCACCGAAAGGAGTTCATTTGAAAGCGCTGGCTGGAAACATCGAAGCTGCTTCCAACATGGATGTTATTCTGCAGTCGACTATAGGACTGGTAAGGAAAAAACACTGTTCACTTCCTGCCGTCTGCTACACACCAACTTCTGCTCTGATTTTTCTTTTGATTACCAGGGGAATAAATATACAGTGTGCTTTTTCTGCATCACGCTGCTTCACACTTATATACACACTGCTACAGACTCTCAAAGTCACACCTGGAAGCTTTTCATCCACAAGAGGCTCACTCAGGTGCAGTTTGACAGTAGCATTGGACACTTTTTGTCCAAAATACAGCTCATTAGACCAACTTTACTTCTACATTCTTCCTAACTTTGTTTCAAAAAGTGACATGTACGTATCTATTGATTTGGGATGTAAAGGGAAGAAACTGAAAGGGAGAACTGACATAATACTAGACTGTAATATATCTTTAGACTTCCAGCAGAGTTCATCTAAAAAAAACAAAAACACACAAAAAACGCACAAAACAGAGCAGCTATAAGTTCTGAGTTTATCGACTCTACAACATCCCAAACATTTGTTTGGGCTGTTGTGGTGTGGTGTTGTGGTCGGCAGTTTCCATGTCACTGTTTGGAGTTTCGGTGATTGATTCTGTTGCATTGGTGCAGCTAACTTGCTGAACTTCACAAAGCGTTTGTATGTCAGGCACTTATTTGACCTGTTTGAATTCATTCTCGGTGCATTTTTAAGACAGCATAGATCCAGGCTATATTCCACCTTCAGCTCTCTTTTCTTGCTATAGGGTAGAATACTGGGTGATAATCTGCGCTGAAGTTGTTTGAATGATCACATTCTGCCACATGAATCTGGACTTTGTATCACAATGTGTTTATTATATGTTATGTTCTTATGGTCATGGGCTCTGGTTTAAGACCCACACTTAACAATTATTTCCATTGTCGATCAATCTGTCCATTGTTTTCTCATTAATTGAATGGTTATTCCATAAAAAATTGGAAAAATGTCAAAGATGACATCTTTAAATCAAAAGAAATCTTGTTTTGTCCCTAACCCAAATATACTCAGTTTACTGTCAAAGGTTTGTAAAGAAAATGAGAACATGTTCACCTTTAAGGAACTGGAATCAGAGAATTTGGACTTTTTTTTTTTTTTTTTTAAACTCAATTCAAACTGATTATTCTATTATGAAGAAAGTTAGTGATTAATTCAATAGTTGACTAATCAACAGCTCTACACTGGTCAGGCACTCATTGGACATCCCTCTATCTCCCAGCACTCTAAGTGCCAGAATGTGTGTATTTCCTTATCTTAAGTGAAAGAATTGAAGCGTAGTGATATATTCTTGTTGATTCAACACACTTCTGTCGTTTCTCCTTGTGTCGTCCTTGCTCTCCACGCTGTCTGCTGTGCAGCTGGTGCTGGATGCTGAGACGGTGCGCATGCCGAGCCTGCCCCTGAGCAAAGGAGGGGATTCTGGAAATGCTCAGGGCCTCTTCGAGGTGTGCGTCTGTCCCAGCGGCAAGCTCTTCCTGTCCAAGGCCGAGGTCACCTCCACTTGCAGTGAGAATCAGGAGTGCTAGAAAGACTCTGACAAGCTAATCGATTTTCCATCTCTCGGTAGATGCATTTTCTGGGAGGCAACAAGCACAACTGTTTATATCTGAGGGTTGTTTTTTTTCTTATCTTTATACCACAGTGGATCTGTCTGTGATGATCTCAGTGCTGAGATCCCACTTGCACATCAAGGCCTGTAAAAATACAAATGCCTTCAGGGTGAACATGTTGGAGATGTCATGAAATGCATCCTTTTAGTTGCATTTATGACCTTCTAACTATTCAGCTGAAACAAATTGGCTTTCAGTTCCAAATTTATCTGCATCAGAGCTTTGTGGAGAGCTTTTTCCACACACACAGTATCATGGCTGGGCAATGAGGAGCTGGTAACAGCTTACATCCTATGCAATATTATCTTGTGGTGCAATAAAATGAAAGTGACACATATCAAGGGCTTGGAATAATCAAAAAATAAACCTCTTAAATGCAGACGGAATATTATTGAAGTACTTATTTTGCCCATCTGGTTCCAAGCCCTTGATATGTCGTGTTTTTGTCTTGGTGTTTAGCATGTTTTTATTTAATTGAAGGAAAAATTATAAAGAGATGCTGGTATGTTTTTTTTTTTCGTCATTGTCATCTTTTTTTCTTTCCTTAACTTGAAATTCAGTTACAATAGGCAGCAGAGTGGTTTACATGGTTGAAATTAAAATACCGTGTCTTGGCGGTACCATTAAGTGTTATGAGTGTGGTACGACGTGTAATTATGTGGAGTTGTTTTCCCAGTTTATAAGAATATGTATGTTTGGCCTGTGTTATTTTTAAGCCCTGGATACGCATGTAATTATGCATTAGCTAATTTCCTGTCAGTAAGCTGGTTTGTGTTTGTTCAGTAACCTCGTTTACAGCCAAGGGTCTATGACTAATGAGAAATAATCTTCCACCACAGAAGCAGGCAAACAAAAACAAAACATGTCTAAATAAGGTACTGCAGTTGTGGGGAGTCTCGTGACTCTGATTGGAAAAATAACAGTATTATTTTGCCTTTTGTGCCACATATGCCTTTTATTTTTACACGGTATGCATGACAGGTAATTAACAACGTTGGCCTCTGTTGTAATATGAAGGTTTTCAGTTCACTACGTCAAAAAAGTCAACATCCTGTAATGATAATCACTTACAGTTTAGCATCGGTTTGACTGTTTTTAGCACAATTAACATCCCATGGTGTTGTGTTATCACTATCAGTGTTGATAAGTAGGTGATTTGTAGTTCTCACGTATGTTCTGACATATTTTGATAAAGTGTGTAATGTGTATTTATTAATTTTGTATGTTGAATAAACTTTGTGCTATTCTTCTATGATGTGTCTGTCAGAGCTATTCATTGTCATACACTTTTTTTATATACTGAGGACCGATCTCATGTTTTCTAGAAAATCTTACAAACAAATGTCTCTTCATTTTATAACCTGGGGTATTTTAAGTTCCACTGTTTCTTGTGTCCTCTGAAGCTGTGACATGGAGTCAGCTTTGATCATTTCCCAACCATGCTCACTGGCTCTATGATGCACTCTAGTGGACAAATTGTACATTACAACCAGGAGCCACAAACTAATGGACATACAGGTCCCAATGTTTATTTGTTGACAGCTCAGATTTGTGGCCTTTGTGCACACCCCCACCAGATGATGCCAATGCCAGTATCACCTAGCCTGGTACATGAAATCAGCCATACACCTTTGCATAATTTTTAACATTATCAGATCTGGCTCAGGATTCAACATTTCAGATTTAAGTGACAAATGTCATATAAGATTAGGTTTTTATCTTTACACGTGTGATTGTCGCTGTTCAAACAACACAACTTAACTTTATTTCTTAACTTAAACATTCAAGTTATTGGTGTCAGTTGTAATCCCATATCAATTTCAATAAAACAACAGATATAATATTAATATAATATTAATACTTAGTAAATAAGAGGGTTGTTTTGCTTGGAAACAAAATGTAAAAGTGACCTATTCAACTGGTGGCCCGGGGCAAATCTAATTAGCCCATTCATTAGTATAGTTAGTATACAGTATATATAAATGTGCTTATTTCATTAAAACATTTCAACCAAGGCTGATTAAGCAGAGTGACTTAGAACCCAAAAAATAATTCTGACAACCAACTTTAAGATTGAAAAGGTGCGTTTTTTTTACCTGCACTTATGTAATGAGCCTTTTCAATTGCAAAAATGAATAATGAAGCAGAGAAAAATCTGGCCCTGCTGAAACAGTAGTTGAATAGGCCTGGTTTAAATCAAAGACAGACTAGTAACATTATTATTATTCATTTTTAATCTGCTTTCTTTTATAAACGTAGAAACAAAAACTCACACAGCATATTTAAGGGGAATTTATTAGGCCTTCATATGGCACAGTGTACATCAACATGTATGATACACAAGGGTGTCCACGGTTTATTCATGGAGACATCCTTGGGTCACCTCAAGCTTGAGGTGTAATAAGACAACATATACCAAGAAGCACATATTAAATTATGTTTCAAAATGACATTTACAACATGTGGTCAGTGTGTGTGTGTGTGTGTGTGTGTGTGTGTGTGTGTGTGTGTGTGTGTGTGTGTGTGTAGCTCAGGCCTTGATATTTTTATACATTCATGGGAATAATTCCTGCGTTTTGCTTAAAATCCAGCCGATGTGAAGAACAGATATTAAAGTTTTAACTCCACTACGTCACTCTGTCACGTTGGTGATGTTGGACGTTTGTGCTGAACTGCAGGATGAAGTGTTTCTTTATGTGTTGTCTTTAAAATCCTCCTGGATGAGCTGAAAGTCTTCGTCACAAAGATGAAAACAAAATGTTTCTCTGACTTGTTACAGAGACGCTACAACTATATGACGATCTTATAGAATATTAATGTAAAAACACTGACAGGGACATTTTACAGTTTCACGCTGTACGTTTTTGCTGACTCCACCTGACTTTTGGGCAGTTGTCTGAAGGCTTGAGCTGCTGAAAGGTCTGATGATTCTGCAGGTCTGAGCTGTGAAGTTGAAATACTTCAAGATACAAAGCTGGACCCTGGTGGGACTTGAACTCACAACCTTTGAGTTACAGCTCCAGTTTCCCTAGAAGACTAATGTGCTCTCCATTGCTCTTCAGAGCAAAGACTAGTATTCTTTGAAAATTCAAGCAGAAGGAGCAGTTTTCAGGACCTGGATACTTCACTCTGACTTGTTGTGTAACAGCAGAGCTGTGGTGGAAGCAGAGGATGTGCCGATATTTTACAGAGGAGTTATTTTCTCAGAAGAATGAAAGCTATAAATATTTGAAGTGTGAAGCGGGAGAAAATGGAAGCCGAGGAGACGACACGGCGTAAGACAACAGTGTTGTTGATAGCGATATTTTGGCAGGACAATATTGTGTAACTCTACCTGAATGTTGTGTTCACTAATCTGTTGTGTTGGTGTTGTGCTGCCCTGCTGTCAACTAGTATGAACTATACAGAAAACATTGTCAGCAGTAAGTCTCTTTTGCTCGTGAGGCTCTGTGGCGCAATGGATAGCGCATTGGACTTCTAGTTAAACATCAGGAGAAGTGATTCAAAGGTTGTGGGTTCGAGTCCCACCAGAGTCGAGCTTTATGGATGTATAACAATGTTCAGCATCGTAGTGCCGACATAAAAATAGAATAGGATTGGATCACTGTTGAATCCTCAGTGTGTTGGTCTCAAGGACAATCAAGAATTGACTTACGACTGTTTGGACCACGACCTTAGTGAATACAGTGAGCTGAAGATGTCCAGTACATAGAGACATGAGACGTCTAATCCACTCGGCAAGAGTGTTTTTGTTTTTGCTCCAATATGAAAGAAAAGATCCAAGAGTTTCTGTCTCAGCTTCAGTACTGCAGCGATCCAGGATCTGTAAACTCAGTTTTGACTTGGAGAAAGTTGGAAGCTGAAATTTAAACCCTCTAAACAGCAAACAGCAAAAAAAACATGTTGACATGATAATTGGAATATATGAGCGGCTCTGTGGAGCAATGGATAGCGCATTGGACTTCTAGTTAACAAGACACAGGAAAAGTGATTCAAAGGTTGTGGGTTCGAGTCCCACCAGAGTCGACCATTATATCTGTAGGTTCAACTTCACAGTGTGGGTGATGTCACAACTTGTAAAACTCAAATTAAAAGAAGCTTTTTCTGCATATTTTGACTCTGACTCCTTCTTTAGCTTTACAGCTCCAGGATGCCCTTTGTAGCTCCCACCAGAGTCGAGCTTTACTCAACCCAAACCACATATTTCAAAGTTAGTGTGGGATTTCCTTGACACGCATCATCTCCTTGTCTTCATCCAGCACTAAACTGTTGATCTGTAGCCCCTCCCACAGAGGTTTAACTCAGCCAATAGCATTATCTGTGCCTCCAGAGCAGACTGTGATGCTAATGCTATCGCTGGCACTCTGAGCCTCAGTGGTCTTAGCTCAGTGAACCATGCAGAACGTCTTCAACGAAGCCAAGAGATGCATCTGTCATCAAACCGCCATCAGCTAATCCTCTGCAGCTCCACAACGACGCCACGGCTTCTTCTCTCCATCTGACAAACGCCTTCCGTTTAGCTCAATAACTGTTTAAACCAATCCACTGAATTAAGCTACTGAGAGGGCAACAGAGCCCCACATCAGGAGAGTGTCCACTTAGCTCTTTATCTACTTAGAAGCAAGTGGGGTTAATCAACCGTCCATCATCTCAGGAGGCCTGCTGCTGCGAGGCGTGGCACACAAAACCTCAAGGGAAGTTAATGAGGCGTTCGATATCTGTAATCCATCTTAGAGACACTTCTAACTGTGGTTTCCAACATCCAGCTGAGGTTCATCAACAGGACAAACACTCTGTCTCTCCTGTACGACAGAAGAAAAAGTCCTAGATGTAAAAGTGAAGTTTCGAGAGATCTGAGGGCTTTACTGCTACAGAGCTAATAAAGATGTTTACACTCGGACATGCTGATAAACCTTCAAGATCCAAATCGACACAAATTACAAGATAAATTAATCTGCCTTGAGAAATGATTCCACAAAAAGTTCAATGACCTCATTAAAAACTCTTAAATTACATCTGCAGCTCCGTCCAGAAGTTTAACTGGACACGAGATTCAGACTTCAGGCTAGTTGTGACGTCACGAAATGATGTCGCACCTCTCAAACTGAGATTTAAAGGGACAGTTCACCTAAAATCTCACCTGTGGTGTTTGGGAGATATCGGCAGTAGAGACGTCTGCTTCTCTTCAATACTCGATGACACTCCAAAAATATGAATCTGTTGAACTCAACAGGATGTTTCTTTTCAGAAATCGTGACCCATGTAGGAACCAGTTTCTTTGTCATATCACTGCGCAACAGGAATTACATCCACTGAAGGACAAGAGACATGAAGAGACATCGAATTGAATGTCTACAATAAAAACTTTTCACTTTCACTTTAAAACATTCTCATGATGCAACTGCTTCTAATGAGCTCCTTCAACGCGTCACTCAGACTGAACGAGCCAGTAAATCAAAGAAAGAATTTGAAACGAGAAACATCAAACGCAGTCGAACAATAATCCTTTGAGATTCAATTAAGATGAATTATTATCATCAGCAGTTGAAAATGATCCAGACAGAGTGTGAAGGCAGATGGACGCCGTGGATGTAAACAGCTGCTTAGAGATCACGTCCTCCTGACGTTTTGTCCAATGTCAGTTCTGCTGTCAGATTGGATCCAGTTGGTTTCCAGCGAACGGGAGAGAAGAGGAGGAGGAGGACTGGTTTCACTGGGTTTGATTGAGATGTTCTGTGTGATTTTAACATTTCACAGCCGGCTCTGAAGTCTTACGAACAGAACCCGTCTGAACTCTTCCAGTCAACTGGTAGAAGTGATGAGCTCAGCAGCCGTGGATAAATTTATCAGCTCTTAGCTCGTGTTTGCCGTTAAATTCCCTCTTTACTCGCAGCTGTAAATACAGCACATTGTCTCGGTGCGATTGTGTCGGCAGAGCGCCGCTCGTCGTCGTCGTCATCGTCGTCGTCATCGTCGTCGTCGTCGTGGCTGTAAATAGCCTCAGAACCAGCGTCTTATGTAATTTCCTCCTAAACCTCTTTTTGAAATACGCCGTTTACGTAACTGTCCTACAACACCGAGCCTCATTTACATAATTGCATAGAGATAAAGTCACTGCACCAATGTATGGCAGCGCGTGTGTGAACTCATTTACATATATGCAGATGAGCCACACGTGTACACACACACACGCATCAAACCCAGGCATTGATTTGTTGTGTCTGTCGTCCTCTGGTGTGTGTGTTGCATGTGCATGTGAGCGACATGCAGCTTGTTTGCAGCAGTGTGTGTGTGGGAATGTGCAGCCCGACTGTGTTCAACTAAACGTCTCGAAACGTTACGGCTGAGAATGAGAACACAAATGAACAGGAACAAGAAAAATCGGTCCAGCATCTGTTTAGAAGAACAGTTCTCCCCTGTGAGGGTTGTTGAAGTTTAATCAATATTCAGTCTGGTCTCACAAAACTCTGATATATTTGCTTTTTAAGATAAAGTTTGTTTAGACAAGAGGCAGCAACGTGAACATTATCAGTCCATACCTGTAAGTCTGAGGTCAGGTGTCACCTTCATGACGACAGGAAGTCATGAGGCTCTGTGGCGCAATGGATAGCGCGTTGGACTTCTAGTCAAGCACAGGAGAAGTGATTCAAAGGTTGTGGGTTCGAGTCCCACCAGAGTTGAGCTTTATGAGACATCAGGCTGATTATGGAGCTACTAAGATGAAATAACTGCACAATCATGGAAGGTATTTCAAGAATGTGCAGCTATTCCAGTCTGAGCTTCTGTGGTGCGTTGGACTTCTAGTAAAACAACATGGAAGACGTAACTCAAAGGTTGTGGGTTCAAGTCCCACCAGAGTCGAGTTGTCAGGGTTGTTGTTGATTCAGTCATGGTGGAGGAAACCTAAATCAACAAACCTTCACAACTAAGAACAATGCTAAAAATCGACCTACCCTGCAATCTTTTAAAGGCTCTGGTGGGACTTGAACACAACATTTTAATCTTTTTTGTGCTCGTCTAAAAGTGCACTGCACCATCCATACACCACAGAGCCTCAGAGTCATTTTGATTCATTATGAATGTGAAATGGCATTTTTCAGGCTCTGTGGCGCAATGAATAGCGCATTGGACTTCTAGTCAAACTCAGGAGAAGTGATTCAAAGGTTGTGGGTTCGAGTCCCACCAGAGTCGAGCTTTATGAGATGTCAGGGTGATTGCGGAGACGGAGCCACTGATGAAAGACTAAGATGTAATAACTACACAATCATCCTTAGATATATTGGAGATTTTTCAAGAATGTGCAGCTACTACAGTCTGAGCT
>OMLP01036682.1:0-35184 GCA_900302685.1 Spondyliosoma cantharus | reverse complement strand
GATCAATGGATGGATGGATGGATGCATGCAGAGATTAATGGCTGAATGGATAAATGGTTGAATCAATTAATGATACATGAATGGACACATGAATTAGAGGGATTTTTGGATCAGTGGATGGATGGATGGATGGATGGATGGATGGATGGATGGGTAGATAGATGTATCAATGGCTGGATGGATGGATGGATGGATGCTTCAATGGGTGGATGGATGGATGGATGGATGGATGGATGGATGGATGGATGGATGGATAGATGGATGTATGGATGGATGGATGGATGGATGGATGGATGGATACACCAATAGATGGACAACAGTGGTTTGTCTGGAAACAATTCTCTTAAAAAGTCATTTATACTTTGAATATGTTTGAGGCGAATATGTTAGCAGGCACATATATATGGTTGTTTTTTTCTTGTTAGCAGTTCCTGATGAGTTTAGTAGCAATATGACTTCAACACATCTGATTGGGCTGAACTCAATCAAATTTAGCTGATTCTTGCTTTTAGACTAAAATATAACAGTTACAAATGAGCTTTGGATCAGCTAAAGGTTCTCATACTTACTGGATAATGCTCATCCTCTAAGAATACTTTTTTAACCAACCCTAATTCAACTCTCTCATGTTATATGTCAAGAGGGTGCAAATTACTTCTACCAAGGACGTTATGTTCTCACCTGTGTTCCTGTGTTTGTTGGTTGGTTGCTTTGTCAGCAGAATTACACAAAAACTAGTGAACAGATTTCTACCAAACATGGATGGTGCATGGGTCTCAACCCAGAAGAGACCACATTAACTTTGGTGCAGGTAAAAAAATAAATTACATTTAGAGTGATACAGGGCTATGAAGTTTGATATTGGATTAGGCTTGTTTAAATTGAAGGGGACTGTCGGGCCTTGATGGAGGTATGTGATGTACTGAGTGCCATTCGAGTTTCAGTACTAGTTTTGGTACCAGTAATATAATCTGATATAAGTGATCTTGTTTCTGATTCTTGATTAGATGGAGCTGAGAAATCTCTACCTCTGAGTAGGGCTGCAGCGTTACAAATAATTCAGGGATTCATTCATACTCTAGTTTGAAAGTCATGATTTGGTTCCAGTCCAGAAGAAAAAAAACGATGAACAAGTTCTTTGTGTTTCTATTCACATACGCTACAATGTTGGAGTATTGCTGACACAGCATCCTTGTTTTATCCACAACTCTCTCGCTGTTCCTGTTGTAGTTGACCAGGAGCTGAATTTTTCCGAAACAACTGATTTAAAGGACACAGATGGTTCTTCATTTGCACCCGCCAGATTATGACTATGTTACATGTTTCTAACAGGCCTATGTCTGACTGTAGAGTTTTGCATCAGATATGTAGGATATTTCTGGTGCCCTCATTGGTTATGTCAGACTTGAATTTTGTACCTGAGTTAACCTGAGGCTGCAGAAAACTCAAGGGGTACCTTTTCCTTTTCTGGCCATTATTTCATGGATTACACTTGAAATTTGCTTAGATCATAAATATTTAGCTGTTTTGGGTTTAACTCTGGTTCCTACTGTTGATGTTAAACTGTGGTTTATTCCAACTTGATGTAGACTCAACGCACCTCTAGTGAGGTAGTCCATTGGCTGGGCCTCAGAGAACCCACAGTCAAGTCCACTTCCAAGGTTATTTAAAACTCCTTTTGTGGTTGAAGGAGGGAGCCGCTGCATAAACAAACAGCTCACTACACTTTAGAATGATCTTTTTTCTGTTTGTTGCTTACCTTTAAATATGTCACGTTAGCATTGGATTAATTAAATACAATACATTTTACATCACGTTAACATTTGTGTTGATTAAACAAATTGTTCATTTGTGTATTTCTGTTACTTACAGTCTTCTTGCTGAGCTAGATTAACTACATCTGACACTGTAGACAAGAGAAACTTGTAGCCATTTCAATTCTTCTCACAAATTTCTGACATATGATCAAATAACATCAGGTAGTTGTTACTTTCTGCCCTGCTGAATCTCCAAAACGATTGTAAACGATTCATGAACTAACAGAAAATGTGCTGTGCTGAGGTTCAAAGACTTTAACCTGTGACATCCATGTAGTGAGGGTCACATGGAGCTGGGCAGAGTGGGTGTTCATTATCCCATGTTGAACAATGGGTTTGTGTGTGAAAGTTTTACTTCTGACCTTGTGTGTGTTCCACACAGCCCTGAAAGACTCTAGTGAAAGGTCCATCAACAGCGACTGGAAGATCGAGCTTCCAGGAGAGTTTGAGCTGGCCGGAACCACGGTGCGCTATGTTCGAAGGGGACTGTGGGAGAAGATGTCAGCCAAGGGACCCACTAAGACCCCCTTACACTTGATGGTAAGCACATCAGTCACATGGTTCTGTGTTGGTATATCGAAATACATACTGGATATAGTGATGGGGGGTAGGCTAATACTAATATATGTATATATTTACAATGTACACACATGGTGTAGTCGTTGCCTTGACTTCAACTGTGGTCTGAGTTGTGGTCTTATGGTTTAATAATTGAATGTTTTTATTTATTTTTACACCAAACCATACCTATATCTGTCTTGTAGAGCCAACAGGAGAATTTTCTTTCTGACTGCCAAGATGGGCCAAAGCCCGTCTTTCTGTGCCTGCTAGTGTGTAAGCTCTATCAATGCTGCCCCCCCCGCAGCTGAATGGTAGGGGAAACACTGGTATTGTTAGTGTGCATGAGGGTTATCAATTTGATATTTTTTATATTATCTTTAATTAAGGTTAATTATCATAACAATTACAAGTGACAACACTGTGTAGTGCCAGATCAATTCTGGCGGGCCCCTTTTTGAATGGGGAGTATTGAAAGGTCACATTTTCACGTAGACAAATCAGTTTTTAAATAGTACATCTAAAGAGGCTGAAAAAAGGTGCAAAATAAAAGTCTATTTTCCTTAATAACATGTATCCTTAATATCATTTATGTTTCAGAATTCTGACAGTTAGTTCCAGCTTCTAACACGGTTTGTCAGCCAAAGGCATACCGCAGTTGGTATCACGTGGTGTCTGTGTTTTGCCAATTTGTGGGCGAAAAAATGCAAGAATTGCTGAGTTCTACAGGATGTGCCCAGCATACTGTACTGCCCTAGCTAGGATTAGTAAGTAGTAGTAATAGTAGTAGTAGTAGTAGTAGTAATTGGCTAGCATTAATGACAATAACTTAAGTTAATGTTAGCGTCTTTAACATTTGCTAATGAGCAACACTTGAGGGGGCAGATGATTGGAACAACAGCAGAGTTGTGAAGTGAAGGGGGAAATGGACCGCCGCATTTAGTGACTGAAAGTTATCGATAACACCTTTAACCCTGACCAAGTGTTCAAATAAGGGACTACTACTCACACATCTATACATATATAAGGATTCTATTGGGTATTGGAAAACAAGAAACTATGCTTACCTTAGTCAGCCAAAGTCGTGTGATTCTCAGGTCACATGTAATACACTCTAATTCATAGTTTTCAGTCATGTGACCCGTGCGCTGACCTGGAGGGCAAAACAGTAGACGGCGGCTCATACCAGACTTCCCGTAGAGACACAGCAAAAGCCAGAAAATTTCCCCTCGCACAGTTATTGAGATCACCTGTTAACCGTAGAAAAGGAATGATATGGACATAAACTTGCGATCCATATACAGCACCCGCTGCGGTAGGTCCCTGCCAGAGCTCGACTTCAGTGACAATTACGTGTACATGGTGGAGAATCCCTCACCATATACTGCAGCCAGAATGAAAGCTTATAAATGTACTGACAGTTATATGTATTTACGATCTGGATGGATAAATAATGCTGCCGTTTGGGAGTAAGTAGTTCTGTATTGTAAAGCAAAGGCGAGTACTAGTAAACTAACATTAGATATTGAATGTTATTGTATTAATATTATTATTGTGTATGTACCCTGGACATCACCAACAAAGTTCATCAGTCTAAACACAAGCTTAAATGTTTAAAACGATTTCCAAATCATTGCATTTTGAGTTTATTTGCGGCTAATGCATCACCCCAACTCCTCAGCTAACTAGCTGACTTTAATTCATTAAGACCACTGCTGGTGGATACCTCCATACACGACAACAAACCAGGTCAAAATGTTTACAAACAGATGTGACTTATTGAAAAAATATATAATAATAATAAAATAATAAGTAATAATAATAAAAGTATATACTTGTGTTTACTTGAGCTTAACTGTGATGAAGGGTATGTTTTATGGCACAAATCCACAATCTCCTTCTCTCTGGTTTTTCTTTTTCGGACGGAATTCGTTAGAAGCATTTCCTTGCCTGTTACAACTATCCAGCATTTTGGCAAAATGAAACTGGTAACAAACAAAATGTATCACTTGTTTCCTATGCTGATGGTCAGCGGGGAGCAATATTTGCCCTCCAAGGGGGCGTTCCCCTGGGAGCGTGACATCACGTGAAAACTATGAATAGGTGACAGTGTGTGTGTCTAAGAGTCTGAAGCCAAGTACATCATATCTATTGGCATCGGTTGTGTGTGTGTGTGTGTGTGTGTAGTCTCTTTTTGTCTCCAAAATGTTGTGTCTGCCTCATGGCCAGTCTCACTCCAACCCGAAACATCTCTTACCACAGGTGCAACTCCTGACTACTCGTGACAGCTAGAAAAATATTGTGAAAATGAAAAGTTCACGAAATGGAAAAACGTCTTATCAAATACTACACAGCATGTCTACACTTCATGCACACAAAAGACCACACACAATCACCCCTGCAGAGCTGGAGACATGGCTGAACAGCTGATTACATTGCTGGGCATAGTCTTAAGGCAGTATTGTGGGATGCAATGGAAGCTGATGAATCTCATGTCAGGAATGTCCATTTATGACAAACAGTACATGCTCAATATAGCTCAGATAAAGGTATGTTTGGGACACTTACTACAATTCCAATACTACATTACATGGATTTTAACACACGGCAAATCATCTGCATTGTAAAAACCTGAGGAGAACAATGTGTGTTTTTTATGATGTTATTTGCTGTATTCTACCTTTCTTAAAAGTGGCTTTGTCATGGATTATTAGTATTATTGTAGTAATGGAAACTGGTTGAAATAAGTTCTTAATGTTTTAAAACTGGTTTTAAGAGAAGAACTACTTTTTACACTGTAGTATATTTTTTGTGACTGTACTCTTCTTGTTAAGCCTGTTTCTGTCACGTTCCCAGGTGCTGCTCTTTCATGACCAGAGTTATGGAATCCACTATGAGTACACAGTGCCCCTGAACACAACACAAGACAGGATAAATGAGGAGCACAAAGAACCAGAGTATCTCTACATCTGGACACACAGCAGCTGGCAGGACTGTACTGTCCAATGTGGAGGAGGTAACACTGACCAATATCATCACATATATCATCACATAATGTTATGTTACATGCAACCTCTGTGTGTGTAGAGGTAGTCTCAACAGTGGAATCATGTTTCAGGTAACAGTAGTGAAAATGTTTTTGTGAATGTCATCTGGTTTGTCTGTCTTTGAGCTGCCTCTAGCAGTCTGCCCTTCTCAAGGTTTCTGCCCTAAGTGTTGATGCTTTTTGGAAGTTTGTCCTTGTTTTATAAGAGGGATCAGATGGGGCCGGGAGCCATCAGACACTGTGATGTCGGGCTTTACAAATACACGTGATTTGACCTGACCTGAACTGGCAGAACATGTGTTGGGAGAAAGGATCTCCTTATTATCCCTGAGAGGGAAACTTGGTTGGCAACAATCAAGAAAAAAGTCAATCCAGAATGCAAAACTTCAAATCAAATACAAATCAAGTCTATAAAAAATAAGACAACAGCTAAATTAAATTATAACAGTGAGGCTTTGTTCTTATTTCAGTGAACATTCCCTCCAATTAAATATACCTGAGAGCTGATAATCAGACTGAATTATCAATTCATGCTTTACTTCACTGATAAAATTTTGAATTACAAAACACCATTGGAGATGAAAGATACTGAAAATACAAAGTTTGCGACTGTATCTCAAAGGATATGGACTTTCGGATTATCTGGCCCAATATTGTAAAATAAAGATCCTTCAGTAGTAGAAGCATTAGGCTTCCTGGAGAGTGAGTTGTGTGTTCACAGAAGCTGACCGGTTTGACATTAATCACCATGATGTGTCTGGTTCTAGATGTGATGTCAAGCAGATAGATCAGGTCTAATTCACCATTAAAGGAGATAAACTGAGCTGTGGTGGGTCTACCCCCAGCTGCTTACTACTAATCCAGAAGCACCTGACCTTGTCTCCTGGATGAAGTTATGAAATAGTTTTCTGGTAATAATTAGGATACAGAGCCATAATTACTAGAAAACCTCTGAGTTTTTTTTCTTTGGATGGAGCTGTGCCATAGCTCTACCTGTGCAGGGACATAGCGAAGGGAAAAGCAAATACATCTGCAGTGGTTACAGGTTCATCAGGTGCAGGCCTTCAAAGGAAAAAAAAAAGTCCCCACTAGTGAAAACTGTTAAAATATCACACAAAGTACTTATTAGTCAAAGCTGTATGAACAGCTTTGTGGCATATTTTTTCATGTATTTGAATCATTGTAACTACACCAAGTTGCTGTATCTGGCATCACTACAGTCTTAGTGACCAATCAAAGTGCAACACAAGACAGCATTCACCCATTCACCCATTCACCCACACGTTCATACACTGGTGGCAGAAGCTACCACCCAGCGCTCATCAGGAACCACCGATGCAACTTGGGGTTCAGTGACACTTGGACATGTAGACTGTAGGCGTACCACAGACCCTCTGATTGGTGGATGACCACTCAGCCTCCTGAACCACAGCAGTTGTGCAAATAGCAAATGGACTTGCACCTATCTTGGCATGTTGCTCTTAAATGTGGTGTGGTCAGGTGCATTGCTGTCTTGAGGCAGCATAAAACAATTACACTGTAGACCAATAAAAGCCTGGTCTAAATGAATGCTGCTGTAACTTTAGTATTTCCAGCTATTTAAAGGGCACATTATTCAGATAGTATGATGTGCATTTCTATGAACCAGACACAGGGTTGCGTACACAGTGCTCCTCCTCCTTACAGACAATGGTGTGATTTGTGCTGTGATCTACAGATAGTGTGTGTAAAGCAAATCTCTTGATCCATCCTGTCCTATGTCAATGGTTCATCTGCTGCTGGCAGTGTAACAAAATGGGGCATTTCTTTGCACATATCAGGCCCCTTCATACCAACTTATCATAGCATAATATAGTATAATATAAAATGGTCCAACTGTGCTCGCTGTGGTCACATTGTATTCAATCCGATTAAAATCTTTTTGATTAGAGATTCCAACTTCACTGTTTACTTAGACAAAACATAAAGTGATCTGCTAAGATGTGTGTTTACATGCATTTAACCAGATTGTAACTTTCTTGACATGCACAAAATGTCAATGCAATTGTTAATGTTCAAGATGGATCCGTATCGTGTCCAGGGAACAATATTTGCATTTCTGGTTCAGTGGATTCTGGCTTTATTCATCTTTTCAAACACTTGTTTGAACCACTAACATCAACCCCTTTGACCATCAGGAAGTTATTATTATTATTATTAGTTATTATTTAGCATGAGTATTCTCCTATCAAATGGATTACAAAAGGTTTACACCACCCCTCTTGCTCTGATTGAAAATTCATTCAGATTGGGCTGGTTGAATCAGTCTTTTCAGATTGAGGTGGGTTACATGAGGCATTTCATTTCTGATTGAGCTATTATTCTGATTATTAGAGTATAAGGGTCCATGTAAATGCAGCTAGTGTGTCATAAGGTTTCAACAGTTAACAGATGTCAATCTGGTTCTAATAATGCACCTCTGGCTGAGGTAAAACAGATGATTTGTAGCTTGATGACCGTGCAGCAGACTGATGTACAGCATTTACATGAGGCTACCCTGTCAACACGATGAACCTCCAAGGACTGTTTCAGCAGCGTTGGACTTCACACCACAAAAAAAATCAGCTTGTTCCACAGTCCACAATGGGGTTTTACACAGGGCTAGTCTAATGATGTCAAACTAATGATAGCACTGATTATGTGTGTGAGTAAGTAGTCGTGTCAATAGGAGATTTCACCCCATGACACAAATTCAGTTTGTTTCTGAGTACTATTTCTGGGAGAAATATCTTGGCATCTAATGGTCAAAATGTGTTGTTGTTGGCCTCTGTAAGCTCATATATCTCTGGCAGTTAAAAGAGTAAAAGATTAAAATATGGACAATAAAGGGGGATTAAAGGAGGGACTGCTGTGGATACACTGGGCAGACTGGAGCCAAGTCTAGGGTGTAGAATGGCGGGGAGTTTGGACAAAGAGACAGACCAACGGCTAATCCGAGCCAGGTATTAACAGCATATTAGACAGGGCACACACACACACACACACACACACACACATACACAAACACACATGAACACACAGAACTCAGGCCAATCCTAATTATCAGCCCCCCCACCGTTGATTTCCTGAGCAGCTCATCTTATCCTCTTATTGCTTTCTAATATTGGTATCCTGCACTCAAAATATTTCAAATTACATGTGAGAAGAGCTCTTTGAAGTTGCAGTCCACTGCTTTCGTCCAGGACATGAGGTCAGGTGCTTCTGGATTAGTAGTCAGCGAAGCAGCCAGGGGTAAGCCCACCACAGCTCAGTTTATCTCTTTTTAATGGTGGATTAGATGTATGGTTTGACAACCAAAGCACACATCACAGTACGTAACTCATCAGCTTCTTTAAATACACAACACACTGACCAAACAGAGGAACCAATGCTGCATTTTTCAAGACCACTGACGTCCAACTACCCTAGAAGGAGTCGAGTTATGAATTACTTACAGTGATACATATACCTTGAAAGTCCTTGCCAAGCATTTATATTTTCATTTTAAAATCTGTATCAAATAGCAAATGTAAATTGGCTACAACAGAAGTCATGGGCCTGTTAACATTAGTGCAGCAGCACTCTGCAGCAAGTGGAGTCGGTAAAGGGAGCTCCGGTTGAAACCAGCACAACGTTCTGGGCTTGAAAAAGTAAAAGCATGGATAACTTTGTGCAAATCAGAGCAAGACAGGAATTTTCTTATTTTGGAAACTTTCTTAAGCTGAAAGAAGCGAGACTGGACAACATGACCCTTAAAACAAGATGAAAAGTGCCGTTCTTAAGCTTTGTCTGCATCCTGAGCCACATCAGCTACTTTGATATGCTTTTCTTTGCTTTGTGGACAACACTACTATTCATGTGCCAATGCTTAATGAACCCTGTTTGATCATTACAAAATCAGATAGTAAGGACTTACTTATTATGTGATCATTGTGCACATGGGGCCACTGAAATCACAGTTATGTACACACAGTAGATTCTGCTAAATATAATCTACATGAATAAGGGAAGTAAATGGAAAAATTCTACCCTGTTTTGTTCTTTATTCCCATATGAGTACTTCCGTTACCCAGATTGAATTTTGACCAAGATAACATGCTTTGTTAAAACAAGTCTTTGTAATTAGGATAATTGGAGACCTATAACTATTGTAATTCATCTGTGTGTAGTGCAATAGACTGCACAGAGGAATAAAACAGTGCTTCTCATAGTCACTGTTACAAAACCAACATTCAGACTACACAAATGGTACAAAACAAGATACATAACATGTGTCCATGGGTCTTTGCATGTTATGTAGATCTGGGGTGCGTAAGTGCAAGTGTCACAGCCCGGTGACTGGGGGATCTAGCTGGGACACCATCATAGCCTTTCCAGACAGCAGCAGGGTGAAGAGTGTGTGGGAGGGCTGGAAAGAGTCTGTTATAATGTTTGTGTAGTATTTAGTCTGTCATAGATGCTATAGACAGGGTTGTTTTGTGTTCAGATATACTAAGTCATGGAAAACCATTTAATAATGTTTCAAAGTTTATGTTGGTTGAAATGGATTTGAAAGGTGCACTGTGTAGTTTTGGAAAATAAATTCAAAAATATTTACAGTATTATATATACCTAATACAAAGTCAGAAATGTGTATTTTTTCAAAAAGTGAACAAACAGGAAAAATAAGGTCCCAGAACAATGTTTGAAGATAGAAAGGTGGCAGGGTCCGCCACATATTAACAAAGTGAAACAGTATAAATTGTATTTGCCTTTAGGGTCAGTTTGTTTATTCAGATTATTCAGTCGTGAAAACAAAGAGAGTTTGTTTATTTAGTTTGTTTAGGCAGAAAAAAAAACAGCCAATGACGAGCTTTCTCTGCTTGTTATCATTTCTTAAACAAAACTACAGACTGCTCCTTTAAAGCTAGTAGAACAGCATCATGTACTTCCTATCTGTCCATTATATAACTGTGTATTTGTTTGTGCCCGCGTTTCTAAATACACCGATGTTATTTGCTCTCACAGTTACAGACACACAGGTTAATACTTAATACTGTAAATAATTCAATCATCAGCGACATTTAATCCTGTGATCAGAGATCAGGATGTAGCTCACCTGTCAGAAGTGGTTTGTTGATACAGCTGTCTCTGTTAATGTAGCTAATGTTCTTTTTCTTTGCCTTTCTTGGTGGTATGTTTTTGTTTGTGGTCCTGTATGGGAGAATCACTACAAAACAACCACACTGAGTTAATCATTGTCAGGCCTCTGTTATCACAACACCACAAATCCCAGAGGTTTGTGCTTAGAGCCTCATCACAGTAGACAGTATACTACAAAGTGGGATATGCGGTTGTATTTGTATTGAGATTTTGTATTACTCTACTGTATCTTAAACACCCACACCCCCCTCTATCAGCCAGGCCAACTCTGTGAACTACATCAGAACCTCAGCCTCATGTGGAGACAATGGCTCAGTAAGAGTCAGTTAATTAAAGGCACAGACTCAAAGAGCTGAGGGCCTTTTCTCTCTGCTGTCCTCTGGATATGTTCCAGAACCCCTCAGAACATGTGGAGCGCTGACCTGTGTGTGTGTATGTGTGTGTGTGTGTGTGCGTGCGTGCGTGCGTGCGTGCGTGCGTGCGTGCAGGTGAGAGGAGGACAGTGGTGTCTTGTATGAGGATTGCCAATAAAACCATGGAGGTGGTCAACGATAGCTACTGTCAACCTGAGAACCGACCACACCCCCAAGTACGACTCTGCAACTCTCATCCCTGCCAGTACCGGTGAGACACACTCACACATGCACACACGCGCACACACACACACACACACACACACACACACACACACACACACACACACACACTGTAACGTACACGCTTAGAGGGTGATTTTGTAGTTGCTGGTTTCTGCAGGTCTATAATTGAAAGTAATTGAATTAGGAACATTCTGTAAAGCAAAGATGAACACTTTTACTTATGCTTTAACAGTTTTTATTAGTTGTAATAGTTGTACTCAAAATAGCTTGATACAACTGTCTGTCTCTACAACTGTTTATGATATTAGCCAACATTTTACTTTGTTTTGAAATGTGTCTCGAAAAGTTATTTTAATCATAAGATTCAAAAATATATCCAACATTAACAACAGCATTTGAAGAAACCACAGTGTTTACGTTCTGTAAAAGACGTTCGTGTATTGTGTTGCAATTGACAATCACCGTAAAACCATGAAATAATGATTTGGTCAGCTGTCTTGAGTGAAATTAGCTGCAGATGCTCTGTACATTATGAACTGTCTGTAATCACACTTGTTTTCCCCAGATGGGTGACAGGAGAGTGGGGAGCCTGCTCCGTCACATGTGGTAAAGGTCTTCAGCAGAGGGAGGTGGTGTGCGTTTACCACCTGCAGAATGGCTCACTCATCCACACCAGGGATCTGTACTGTCAAGGAGCAAAACCTCCTCCTTTGCAGGGCTGTGAGGGCCGCCTCTGCCTCACCGTGTGGGAGGCTTCAGAGTGGTCCAAGGTATGTGGGATCTGCACCTCCTTTCCCCATGAATGATTAATCCTAGAGGTGAAGAGTGTTTCTACGACTGCGTTTGAATTAACGGAAATATTCCGCAAGGCAGCACTTAAAGGTGCATACTGTAAACAAATACTGGAGAGTAGGCTAACCACTAACTGCTGCTGTCTGTAACTGCCGTTAGATGGTTAGCTCAGTTAGCTGTGCAGCGAGCGGTTCAAAGTGGCAATATGGAAACGAACAGGCTGGGGCTAGCTGGTTAGCATGCTTCAGCTTCACTGCAACACAAAACATAGACGTCTTTTACCATTTCTTTACATTTGGTTGATAATTTTAGAAAATATTTTTACCATTTTAAGTTGAAATTCTCACATATTTCACCTTTAATGAGGAGGTCACGTAGCCATCATTAAACGCGTCACGTTTTGGAATTAGATTAGATCACTGACACTGATCAACAGGTATTTACTTCTCACACACATTTTACACCAGATAACTTTACAAGTTACCATAAGATGCAATTCAATGAGCAAAAGCAATAAAAAACTGAATGATGTAGTGTTTGGTTATTCCTGAAGTTACCAAACCTTCTTTATGAGAAGACAGAATCTCTTCAAAGCTTTACATTGGTCAGAAAAAGTACCCCAAAAATATAGCAAAACACTCAACTCAATAAACTGAAGAGGAGCAATGACAAAACTCTGTGGCAAATTCATTCAGTCAAGCAGAGGGAGAGGAAGAGAGTAAAGGAGGTAAGGTCCGATATGCTAGCAGTAAGCAGGGCTGGGGGAGTGCAGGCAGCTGATCTGAGCCCGGGAGGCAGGTAGTGGTCTCTAGTGGATCTGAAAGAGAGCACAAATAGCATGGGAGACACTAGTGTGACAAATTTACATTGTGATGCTTTTGGGAAACATCTCCTCGCTAGCTTATGAGATGTATTGTACAGTCATCTGAGCCTAAACACACTTAAGGAACCCAGGTCAGTTTTGACCGCGTTGGTCATGTTTAGAAGCAGAAGAATGTGTTTTGACTCAGGAAAATTCTTTCTTGCCCATGATTACTCAAGAACAGCCACACTTTCTCTACAAATGCATCTGTGTATTTACTATCTCCTGATGACCATGAAAAAAATTTTCTTTTTTGGATGAGCAGTACAGTTTTCCCTTTAGTTTTTTAGATTTCTCGTGTCTCACAGCTTAAACAACAATACAGGTGTGGAGTTGATACAGAATAAACAACATTGCCTGTGTTTATAGCAATAAAGTCAGAACTAGTAAATTATATGTACAAATATGTTAACCATTGTTAAAGGTGTGTCTCTTTTATGAAGGAGATCTGTGGCATAGAGAATAAGCTGTGTCAGGCTGTGGATACATGACAGGATATATTCCTCTTCTGTTGGTTTTCATTTCTCACTATTATTTTAACCATCACCTCCTCCAGTGTTCATCAGACTGTGGGCAAGGTGTTCGGGAGCGGACAGTGTCGTGTACAAACCCTCAGGGTCTATGTGATCCTCTGTCCAAGCCCACTCAACAGGAGCCCTGTGAGGACCACTCCAAGTGTTACGAGTGGAAGACTGGAGACTGGTCCAAGGTACGACTCTCTTTAAACCCAAACCCAAAGGTTCATTGTTAAGACGTAAATAAACAATATGAGACATTTCTGATGCAAAATGTAAACATATATATACACTGTATGTATAATATCCCCTTTAGTGTAGCCATGCATTACTTATATTACTGGGTTGTTTGCAATTAAGCCAGTCAAGGCAAAAAACAGGAAAACAACAATACATTTCATAGTTCAGCTTGGAGGGCACCACATGGCTGAGCTACAGTTATGGTATCTTTAAATTATGTTTTGTGATTTGGATTTTCATATTTAGTCCTGCTAAAACAATAATAGGTGTATTGCATTGAAAGCATGTCAAATCACAGTTATGTCATTCTTATATATTGTTATTTTCTCCTTTGTAGACCACCACTTACCCTTTCAAAGGCCCAGGAAAGCATTATCATTTTCTTTGTTTTTCTCATTTACATTTTTATTGAATTCTTAATAGCAAAGTGTATGAGTACAGGGTTGGTCTGACATTTCAGAATCTTGGCATAAACATGTGACATGTCACAGAGGAAAAATAAAGCTTGAAAAATAAAGGGGGAAACCAGTCTGCAGAAGAACACAGACGCTATGCTGTATTTAGTCTCAGGCTGAGTTGTTATTAGTCCTTGTGTAGATCCAAAAAAGATCCCAAGAGGTCATCCCATCCTCCTTGTTAGCCGACAGTTTGTGAAGCATAGACTCATGTGATGCTGTCTCCACCATTGCATTAGTCCAGACTTTCAGATTAGGAGATACAGCAGTTTTCCAGTGTCTTAAAATAACTCTGGAAGCTGTGACCAAGCCCACCATAATGACAGAAAAAGTTATTTTTGATATATTCAGTATTTGTGATCTGTCCCCTAGTAAACATACGGCAGGGGTCAGGGGAGTCACTGAGCCTGACCAGTTAATAAGGAAGTCCACAACTTTGACCCAAAATTGACTCACTAATGCACATTCCCATATACAGTGAAGAAAGGTTCCCACCTCTGTTGTACACTCCATTATCATTTTCATGAACATTCCCCATATTCATACTTACTAAGTATTCATTCACCAAGAAAAGAAAAAAAATGTGTTGATGTGTTGTTACATTTAGGCAGGATATATTCTTACCATTACCATCATTATATATCAGTTACAGTCTGATACTCGCCCCAGTAAACTGATTTGATGGTGGTGCAAATAAAATCCAAGTTGTAATTAAACTGAATTATTCTCGAGTAGTTTAGTATTGGACCACAAGGGAGATTAATTATTTGTTTTTCCCCTCAGATGTTTCTCAATCAGCCAATCATGGTGCTGCCACACAGCAAGCAGCAACATAACAACTGCACTGGCTCCTGTGCCTCAAGGAGGCTTCTTCAGTTCTAATTAACTGGAGGGGAGGTGCAGGCTTTTAAAATCTGTGTGGGAATGTCCTTACAGAGTCGTCGGACACATGTGAGCTCCGAGTTTCAGAGCCGTGACGGCCACTTGTGGATCATTGACCGTCCTTCATGTGGGTAGCTAGGGCTAGGTGAGCCAGTTGTTACTGTGTGGAGGCCACTTGGATGAGAGGTGAAACATCTATGATACAGCACCTAGAATTACCATCTTGAGAAAGATTTTTTTTACTGAATGTGATGAGCATAATGACGAATGAATACAACAGTCAAAGTCTCATGTGTTCTGTGTCAGGGCTATGGCAGACAGAGATATGTGCTGATTTGATGTTAGTATTTATAGCCATTAATCAAACAGTTGATACTAATCCAAGATGAGGTCTTATTCATTCAACTGGAGAACAGACCTCATCTCTACCTTGGAGGTGTCAGTTGTCCTTATTGTAGATCAGTTTGAAATGTTAAAAGCTGTTTTTCTTTGGAAGTGAGAAAACTCTCCCTTCTGGATTGCATCATGCTGATATGTTTGTGGCTGTAAAGTAGAGGAGAAATCATGTTTGTTTGGGTGTACCAAGAGGACCTTCCTGTGAAGAATGAACAGTGCTGAGGCAGGCTCGCTACAACCTTGTGTATGTCTCCTCATGAGGACATGGCTGACATGGGGGCATATGTCAGGTTAAACCTTATATTCTTATGTGACAATGAATCTCAGGTGATGCTATGGAGTAATGGAAAAGTTAGTCGAATGAGTAGTGTAACAAATTACTTTGTACAGGAAGCAAATAAGTAAAGTAATAGTAATGAAAAAGTAACCAGTAATGTTTAAAACATTACTTCCTTTGTGCAACAACCTTAACACTGGCTAAGATTCAGTCTCATGAAGCTTTAGTTTCTGACCAACAATATGAAAGTCTACGGTGATCTATGTCTTACCTGCTAAGTATCATCAGTATACTCACTGCACATGTCATTTCAACAGTTCTTGTTCTGGTATCAGCAGGTAAAAAACAAAACAAACCGAAACCCTCCAGATGATTGTTCCTGACGTTCCTTCTCTTCACTGACAGAATTTGTCTGTAGTGGTGAAGAGTAAATATTCCTCAGGCAGGCAGGGAGAAAACACACATCACTGCTGGGACTGGGATGGGTTCTGATTGGGACTAGATTTGAAATGTGTTGATTTTCCAGCGTGTCAGTGAATCCAAACATCAGTCCCAGGAACGCTTTGACCCTCAGGGCTCCACTGTTTTGATTTGTGTTTCTTCTCTCATCATCAACTCTTTGTGTCTGTGAGGAAAGACTGAACTCATTTGAGTGTATAATGATGCTTGGCAAATGAGTTGTTGTGAGACACCACGTGAGCCCCATTACACTGCTGCCACCATGGTATTATTAACTTTTAATGACATGTCTTCCGTCTCCAACTGAAACTAAACAGCAGCCTCACTACACAGCACAGCCATGTAGGGCTGGAACACCTCACCAGTGCATGCATTATGAATTATGAGACTCAATTCATAATTTGTCTCATAATTGTAATTCTGTTAAATTGCCCTGAATGATTGTGGCAATTACTTTTTAACAATACCTGCATCCTGTGTGGTGCTATCAGGGCTTGAACAGAATTACAAGTGAGTCATATTGTGGCTAAATGTATCTTGTTGCTGTGGCAGAATAGCCATTAAATTGGGTTGCAATTGCAAAATATACTTACATAATGACAGTTAATGCTATTTTAGGCCAGTTCAAGAACAAAATACTAATCAGGAAAATAATGAGGGCCACCATAATAAAGACTTGTGTTTACAAATATTTAATTTAATATTTAAATGTCAAATTTAGATGCCATGTTAGGGGAAAGTGTGTGTGTGTGTGTGTGTGTGTGTGTGTGTGTGTGTGTGTGTGAGTGAGTGAGTGAGTGAGTGAGTGAGTGAGTAAATAATTATGTATGACTCCTGTCCTGCAACAGATGGCAAGGCCCACACACAGCCCTGATCTCAACATTGATACAGTCTAAATCCACAGAGGAACTGGGGCAAGTTCCAAAATACCTTCAAAAAAATGTGCTCAAGTGTTTCTACAGTAGGAAAATTGTTGTTGTTTTAAAGGAAAAATAAATAATGGAGAAACGCAGAAACAAACAAATTTAATATTTATTTGATTTGTTTTATTTTTGTTTTACACTCTTGAATGATTTTAATATATCATGAGAAGTAAAACATATTCATACTATTCATTTTAGAAGCATATTTGGCCCAAAGCGGGTGGGACAGGAAATAACGTGGGTAGGATTGTAAAAATTAACACCATGGGTAGCGGGCTGGCAACCGCATTGCACAAAGTTTCAAATCATACCTATTTTCATCACTGTCACTCAGCAGCAGCTGAATATAAGTATATGTCTTCCTCCCTTTGAAGGCAGGTTGAGGTTGAGCCTCAGTTCACTGCACCTTTCAGCAGTGTTACTGTGTGTCACTGGTCACTACAGGCTTGTCACACAAACACTGCAGTGCAGTAGTGTAGTAGTTTGGTTTTGCTGAAATCATACCCAGTGCATACTAGAGACCCAAATGACAAACAAGTCCTCAAAGTCAAGTAGACCGAAAAGTGCGAACCCTGTGATCTGTCTTAATGAGCCCCTCACGGACCTGTCAGCCAAGCACAGGTACTGCAGGGCTTATATTGATAACTCTGTGTTGGTGTTGTTCCAGGACAGTCATCCCAGGTGACCAATCACATTGCCAAGCTGTCATAGCTTTAGCCATGTTGGTTCCTGGAACATCAGCACACTTGGGTTCCTGTCCCAAACTGAATGAATTCTTATATTTTTCACCTATTATTTTTTACACTTAGGTTGGTTTGCATTATAATAGACCCCTTCACAAACACATGTTGGAAAGGATAACTTCTTTCTTCTTTTTCTCAGTTTCAATGCTTTTAAATGATCAAAACATGATTGGTCAGTTGCAAAAATGGCCCTGGAGCATCATGAATTATGATATTCCAGGAACGACACCAACATGGGGATCTAGTCATGCAGTACTATAGACTCTACCAAGCTCTACTTCAACTGTCACTGAAGTCCTCTGTTGAACTAAATGGGTAACTTTTGAACCTAAGTTTGACTGTTTGACCACGTTGAAATGAAAATAAAGCTTTTCCGAATGGCCTCTTTTAAGGACAGGGTGAAAAGCACATTTTCAGACAGCGTTTCATGGAATGCATACACACTGAATCGCTCATCTGTTCACAGGTAAAGTGACAGAAAATTGTCAAATGAAGGTGCTGCGTGTTAAGGCAGGACATAGTGAGAGCATTGTAGAACAGCCAGCCTGGCTTTGTCCAAAAATTACACCCACTGACTATGGGTGTAACAGTACACAGAAGTCACGGTTCGGTACGCACCCCGGTTTTGGGGTCATGGTTCCATACAAGTTCGGTGCAACCGGAAAACAGAAACAAATCCCAAATGTTGGGTTTCTTTTCATCTAATGTTGAAGAGACAGTAGTGCAAATTAAAGTTTGTTCCACCTAGCAGCATTTAGTCCCCCCCTGAGGTAGTTGGTACAGTGTAGTGTATTAAGCAGTAAACAGAATGCACTCTTGCATAGGTCATATATTTATGTAGGGCTGATACAAAACTAAAGGTTTTTGGTCACAATCAGCTGCACAACTAAAAAACACCTTTTGTGGTATAAAATAAATGGAATAATGATAAATAAAACCTGTCTGCTCGCACATCTAGAGGCTGGTTAAAAGCTGTAGGGATACGTTTTTGCACTCCTGTTGTCTTTTTCTGCCTAGCTCCGGTGATGAGCACTTCTGGGCGATGTCATCTGATATGCGTTAGCATGTTGGATGTATTTCCACTCACATACCGTACAGCTGCCTTACAACACTGACACACGCCCTCGACTTATAAAACCACTCGCTCTCCACTGCTGCTGTACTTCACTGGAAACCTGAAACATTCACTCACAAGTGGGTCTTTCGAGCTCTTGCGTGTCATCTGAACTCACCATTCTTGTTTTGGGTTGGTGCATGGATGGTGTCTCCTTCTTCGACTCGTTTTCTGTTGTGGTGGGCATGCATGTTCCGGACAGATACATGTAGCCTTACACCCCTACTACTAACACATCTTAAGATCAATAACTAACACATACCATAGTATCTCAATTGCTTAGCATGTACAAAAACAAAAATGTATACATTTGTGGTTGTAATGGAATTTTTCCGGTGCAGTATATACTTAGAGATGAGATATATGTATGTATAAGCTGTGAGAACTGACAAATGTAATTGGCTGTTTCAGTGTTCGTCATCCTGTGGGAAGGGCCTGCAGTCGCGGGTGGTCCAGTGTATGCACAAAGTGACTGGTCGTCATGGTAACGACTGCCCAGTGACGCTGAGACCACCGACCTACCGACCCTGTCACCATGGTACCTGCAATGAGAAAGTCAATGTGAACACCATCACCTCCCCCAGGCTAGGTGAGACACTCACTACACTGACAGGTTAAAAAGTACCGGACATAACTGAATAGCTCTGACCAAACACACCCAATAGTGAAATAAGGAGCAGCTGGTCATACTGACCAAAATCAGAAATGATCATTCTCATAGCATTCGACAGCTCCAGCTCTCATGAGGTGCTGAAGGTACATAGTCTGAATAGTTGTTTCATCATGGTTACATTTACTCTTTTAATCTCACGTCACAGGCCTTAGAGAAGAACAAATTTGTTCTTAAATGGTAAGTTATTGCTCTTTATCACATCACATATATCACATAATATCAGTAAATAGCGAACTCCTTCTGGCTCTCACTCTTACTTTTCTTACAAAAAGCACCTTTAAGGGATATCTTTGAATTGCCAACATCGTAAAAATAGAAATTAAATAAAAACTGTTATCTTGACCTTATAAGGAAATCGCAACTAAACCTGGGTGTAATGGGATCACATGGTGTGTTCTCAACCAATTTGTCACACAGTGGGTAAAGTGCTAGCATTGTCTGTTTTGGAGGGCAATTACAACCAATGCATTGTGTTATTTAGTTTGAAGGACTTGTTGAAATTGTGATGCAGCACATGTCGAATGCGTATATTGACTCGTTGCATCTCCTACCCCCACCCCGCAGCTGCTCTGACCTACAAATGCATGGGGGACCAGTGGACGGTGTACTGTCGTGTGATCCGAGAGAAGAACCTCTGTCAGGACATGAGGTGGTACCAGCGCTGCTGTGAAACCTGTAGGGACTTTTATGCCAAGAAAATACTGCACAAGAGCTAATGACCAAATGCACCTACTTTTCCTCCAGATCGCGCTCCTTTTTGTAAATGTTTTTAATATTGTTAAATGTTATAAGAAAACAATTTCTATTATTGATGAAACTTTTTGTATTTAAATAAGAAAATGGCAAGTACACTCAAGTGTACATTTTAAATGGGCTCATAAACTTTGGTTTTGGTGAAGACTTGAAAATGTCCAATATTTCTTTTGCTGTACACCAAAAAAAAAAAAAAAAAAAAATTATAATGGGGGAGCCTGGATGCTGATCCAGGCGGCTTTATTGCACAGAATGATTCAAAAGAATTGCTTGATTCTGAAGTAGACTTTCTGGCGGGTCTATCAGACACCATGGGATTATGAGTTAGCCAGAGCTTTCCCCTTCCTCTCTTTACTAATTATGCTCTCCTTTGTATCTTTTACTCTTCTGTACTGTAGTATAGCTATATGTTGTAACTAGTAAATGGGTTCATACATAAATAACATGATGATACTTAAGTATTAATTAAGTATACTGTAATAATGTGTAAGACTTGATCAGGAGCCATGGTAAAATACTGTAGGATTACAGTGACTCAACCAAGCTAATGATAGGAGACCCACTGATCCACAGGTCAGTTTGAGGGCCGTGGAAAGCTCATGTAGCAGAACATGGTGGATGCATAAAACATAAACTCTAGGGGCCCCTTCAGACAGAATCAGGCGTTGCAGCGATTGGCCGCAGGGTTGTGGGGCGTTTTGGGAGTGTCATTTCACGGCATGTTAGGTTCCCATTATGTTATGATCTTTAGTCCCGGCTGATCCAAAAGGCGGCATCAGTGTACCTCAAAGCTCCTTAAACTGGTGCACAATACAGAACTGAGTGATCACAAACGAAACATGACGTTTCAAAAAAAGATGCAGCAGCCTGAGCACGCTTACTGCATTCAAAAAGATGGAATGATCCGATATCTGATTGTGTCTGAAAGGGCTCTGTTGGTACATGGTTGTTTTGTTTCCAGTCTGTTGATGGATTTAAAGATTTTTTGCCAATAATTTTACTCTTTATTCTAAGATTCACGAAGATCAACAGTGCGACCACATAATGCTAGTAATATGAGCAGTAACCCATACAGTGTGAGAAGTGACACTTTTCATTGGCTGTGTCAGTAATCCTTATCCCGACAGTGGGCACGCCAAAGCTTGCTTCAACCGCATTGTGCTCCTTCAACACATGATCACATGTGACGGCACAGCAGTCACAGCAGGGCTGTTAATTGTGCCCGCTAGCAAGACCAGCCACATTCATCCAACTGTGGCTGAGCATATATTCTTTATTCTTATGCAGCA
Organism: Spondyliosoma cantharus; assembly: GCA_900302685.1. Taxonomy (NCBI): domain Eukaryota; kingdom Metazoa; phylum Chordata; class Actinopteri; order Spariformes; family Sparidae; genus Spondyliosoma; species Spondyliosoma cantharus. Next base: position 13,631 of record OMLP01036682.1, on the reverse strand, counting down.
CAGCTTTTAGATGCACATCAAAATAAGAATGTCTGATTCCTACCGATTATGTATCTACAGCTGTTTTCTGTTAAATACCTGTAGCCAATAGCAACAGGAATCTGTTCATTGTACCTGAAGTATCTAGTTTTTGATGCACTGTTATCTGATGCTAATTGACCTGTGCTTTTGTGAATAGGGCTTCACACAGGCTAGAACTAGCAACTCATGTTAGAGATACAAAAGAGACACTGCTGTTCCTCCTGGTGTTACTCTTTAGGATAAAAATCCAGCCAACATGTTGAAGGGCACCTAGCTCTGCATCGTTCTGCTGTCTCAAGCTGCCTTTCAAAGCTACAGATGAGCTATTCCTCTGCTGTACTCAGCAAATAAGTACAGCTCATCACATCAGAAGACTCTTAAGTGACGGCTACATATGATATATGTGAGGATATAAGGATGTGACCAACAGGGTTAGTCAAGCTAGCGCTACTGTCGCCAAGCTTCTCCACTGGCTCTTATTATCTTCTCACTTATATATGCCGGCACATGGTAGCAGTCATTTGAGAGTAACCTATATCGCTTCCTTTGACTTGAGACGAACCATGTTTGTTGACAAATCCACCAGCTCCGTCTGCCTCGTTTGCACTTTGACATCCAATCAAAATACAGACAGAATTGTGATAATTAAAACACTTATTTAACAGCAGGTGTAAAGGTCCATTAAAAGAGGTTAAACAAGATGACACAGACACAGGTCACTTCTCGTGCCAGGTGAAAATGGGGTCTCACACTTAGGGCTTCATTCTTCACTGCTTAAAAAGGTCAACACCGCCAATTTAATTTTCCACATTAAAGAAGGTTAAAGTGAGTACTACTGCACATGTGAACATATTAGTATAAAGCTTTTCGTGGCACAGGAGGAAGCTGCATGTAACACAGTGGCTCAGTTGCATTGTGGGTCATGTAGGCACCAAGATTGTGTGGAATTTAAAGGGGATATCTCTTTTTAAACTGTCCATGATGAGTCCAACAGTGTCATAGGACTGTAATGTTAGACCCAGTGGACTGATTTTAGCAACCTGGTGCCTACATTACCCACAATGCAACTTAGCTACTGAGTGATATCACTTGAGACAGTTTATCAGATTACATGCAGCTTCCTCTGGAGCCCCAAAATAATTTATACTACTCTATTCACACATGCAGCAGTACTCCACAACACCTGTAAACACACTTTAATGTGTAAAATTTGAATGCATTTTATAAGCTTGTCTGTACTGACGAGCAAAAATCAAGGAGGTAAATGAGATTCAACCTGTTATCATTATCTTTAAACAATAACATGCTTCCAAACAATAAATACTTCATCTCAGCAGTAGATATGTGTCATCAGCAGCTGCCAACCTTTTTCACATGATCATGGAGCTAACGTGTGTCTGACTGTCCTCAGTCTTTTCCAAGCAGTTATGGTGCTATCTTATGACCTGTTTCACTATTGTGGAATTCAGTTTATTGTCAGTGATGGTCCTATTGTCATTGTTAACAGTCATTTGTTTTTTTATGTTGTAGGATTATTTAATAACGTGTCTTGTATTGATGAGTCTTTTTTGCCGATGTAGTGCAACTATGCTTAATTATTCCCGTACTGTACTTTTCTAGTTGCACATACAGTATGTTTGGTACATAAACTGCCACTAAATGTATTTTATGGTGCTGATTTTGAACTGAGTAAATAATTTGTTTATACAGGGATTTAACCATTTGTCTGTTGTTCTGTGTAGTCACACTATATTTGTACTGTCATCCATGTTGTGTCCAGTATTCATCAGACCATTGTGAGCAAGAGCCTGAATGATTGGATCAAATTATATTTCAAGTCTACTGTAAAGTGATTCTCTTTTATTTTGTTGCATATGAAATGATGTGTTTTTAAAAGGAAAAACAAAACTTGTATGACCCACTGTTAAGGTATGTGGATTCACTATTAAACCAGAATGCAGACTGCTCTCTCCCTCTTCCTTACCTCACAGCACACTGCCATACAGCTTTATGAAGATGAAGTTTGATGGGTTATGAGAATGCAGCAATGCCAAGTGTTGTGATAAGTAACTACAGGCTGCCGTAGTCGCGGCAGGTGACGTCATCAAAAGGCGTACGCGGGAGCACACAGGTGCATGTGTTGGTGTTAAGCTATGTTAGCTGTAGCAAAGTAATGTCAGTTAATAAACCAGCTCATTCTCAGTAAGACGGCTCGGTTCCTTCTCTGTTCAATATCGGCACATGACACCAAGAAAACTTGGTGTCCACCAATGGTAAACAAAGTTCTCAATTAAACTTAAGGGTAAAACTTTCTAAGTGTGAGAAACTCTTTACCAAGACTGCCACCCCCATGTGAAGGTGAACACTGACTGAATGAACAGGTGTGCAAGATTTAAATAGGGCTGACTTAGGTAAACTTAAGCGAGTAAACGAGGTGTGACAAAAGAAGCAATGAGGAAAGGAAGTGAGGTGAAGGAAGTGAGGTAGGTAAGGAAAGAGTGTGATAAATAAATCACAGCCTTTACTACAGTTATTTAATTATAGATAAATCATTTTTTTCTGAGGTTAAGTTAGTTCATGTGAATTTGGGGATATGCAGTATATGTAATTAAATATGATTACATGTATCAGGCGTTATGCTCAGGATGGGAAGCTCACATGCTGTTATCAAGAGGGTTTAATGTAATACCGCTTTGTGAATACAACAGAGACTCTGACCATCAGGGATGTTAGTCAAGCTGGCATTAACTGCCTTACCTTGCCTCAGAATAAACTGGTTAAATTGATAATGTTATGTGACATGCTCACTGAAATACATATTTCTGTGTGATGTTTACAATGTTGTCGAGTTATGTTATGTTACATCAAATTGTAGGCTTAATTACATCCAGTGTGTTGTATTTCCAGGCTTGTGTCCAAGATGGGCATTAATTTGCACCTTTTTTTTTTATCACAGTGGGCCACACTATCAAACAGATATGTTTTCCAGAAGATAATTGGATGCAACTGTTAGCTCTGGCAGCTATTGATAGCTTATCAGATATACTGTTTTACCTTGAAATACACCCCATTGTTCCTCTGGATCTTGGCTGTCTTTTTTTTTTCAATCATGAAACTGTTTAATGAGATTCCCTACTTTTACACAACCAGCAACCTCAAACACAGCATTGCCACATTTGAGCGTCACACCCTGAGCACATGGTCAGAGGAAATATGAATATTGTATGTTATAGTTATCAAGACACAGCAAAAGTTTGTGCTAAGAGTATTCCTATAGAGTCATTTTAAATGCACCCTGCTGTGTATATCATGCTGCGCTGTTAGAAATTCCCAGTTGACACCATTCTCCAGCCTTGACCTCACGAAGCTTTCAGCTGCTTTTAAATCTTTCACTCACCCAAGCAGAGAGCAGGTACTTGGTCTCATGATGTGGCCATTCATATACATTGTATATCTACAGCTTGGGCTAACCTACACTGGCTGGTCTAAATGCCTTAAATAGGAAGCTTCACATGAATTCCTTCACATTCATTACTGTTTATCTAGTTCCAGATCAGTCTTACTAATAGCTACTAGTTAGCAGCCTCTCTAAACTTCTCCTGAATCACCTGTTTAGACCTGTCTTACTAAAGAAAAGCACTGGTTATCAAGACAAAGCTGTGTTTGAGTGTGAGAGTTCAAGGTTCATTAAATAGTCATTCTCCAACACAGGGTTGGACAGGTCTTTGGCTTCTGTGCAGACATTTCACTTCCCTGACTTCACTAGCCCTTTTTAGATAGAAAAGGCGGAACATTTGCTAAGGGCGGCAATCTGCCGCCTTGTCTTTCTAAAAGGGAGGCGTATATTCCTCCTTTTCCAAAAGCCGCCACTTGGCCGCCACTGGGGTAGGCGTAAACATGTGACGTGACGTGAAGCACGAAGTTGGGCAGCTAGTAGCTGTTTGGTTGTGTCCGCTAGCTGTCAGCTACAGAGACTGAGGAGACGCTAGCATCTCCTGGATCTCAGCAGCTTTCCAGTTGCTCATCTTGACGTCCGCGGATGAAGTGGTGGACTGATTGCTGTGATCAGCTGTTTCCTGGTTTTAAAACTCCCAGGCTGTGGGTCGCACAACAGTGCAGGCCATCGACACTTCCGTCCACCTCACGCAATTGCCGACACATTGGTGTCTCGGATTTAGATAGCAATGGAGGCGGAAATAAGTGTACTCTCCGAGGCATCAAATTGACGGACCAAAACAGACCACCAATTTGCCGGCTTCTGTCTAAATCCGCGGACCTAGCTGCAAAAAGGACGGCCAATTGGCGGTTTATTGCCCAGTATAAAAACGGCTACTGATGCTCTGTAGATGGTACCAGTGATGTTCTGGTGGGTTGTAGAGCCTTCCCGTCCTGGGCCATGATAAACCACGCCAGTTTGTGATGTTTCCAGTCAGGATGTTTACTAATGCTTCTCTGTAAAAGTTGACCAGGATTTCTCTCCGGGATTTAGCCTTTCAAAGTTTCCGTAGGAAGTAGAGCATCTTCTGTCATTTTTCTAAAAAGGAAGGCAAGACTTGCCGGCAAGTCTACAGGATCTAAGTACTGATTCGTTGTGTTGGACCCACAACACAGAGAAGACTCTACAGTGTATTCCCGACAGTTTATCATGGCAAATACATTTACTAACACCTTACACCACATTATAGCGTGTTCTAGATATTGTAAATGCTGAACGTACTGATGTTACAGCCGCTTTTCAGTGATGGGTTGTTTCATCAAAAGTGACTTTAGTAAATCCTGTGGAATATCAGCACAGCCACCCAGATGCAATGTTAGCAGTAAACATTTCTTCAAACCACAATACATCCAAGATTGACATTTGTACTGAATGGGGCATATCATTTTCACATTACATGCTGGTTAACCACCTTTTGAATCTGGAGGTGGAGGGGACAGAGGTAGCGTTATTACATCCAACAAGGCTGGATATTTTTTAAGTAGACCTTAAAAGGACACATTTTTGTGATGACCAACTTTTCGGGCAATGAAAACAGGTAGTTTACACCCACCCATAATGTTTTCCTAACCCTAACCAAATGGTTTTTGTGCCTAAACCGAAGCAGAGCATAAGCACAGCGTTGTGACAAGAGACAAATGGAAAACTGAACCCAAACAAACATAAAGTTGCAACATAGAGAAATGTCCAGTTTAACTTATTTTTGGTTGTATTTATTCTGGTAACTGGGGTGGGAATACAAGTCTTCTGTCATTTGTAAAACCCCCTTCATGCAAGAGGTGAATTGAAACATGGCGCTGAAATGAAACCAAACTGCGATTCCAAAGCATCAGTAAATCTAACCTTCAGTGTATTTGCGTTCTACAATCTATAATCTTCATATGGACATTTTCATTGTTGCTGGCACTAGCATGTACTGGAGATGTTGCAGATGACAACAGAAGGTAGATGTTTGCATTTAACATGGAGGAAGACAACGCAGGATCACGAGCTGGTCCCACCAAAATGCTGCAATCTTATGTGTAATGACTATGCAATGCAAATAAATAAATACAATGAAATGAATAAAATGCTTTCAATAATAGTTAATAATTATAAATCCAAGATGTTGTGTGGCTTGTAGGCAGACAGGCCGAGGTGACGAATGGCCATCTAGCCGGCCGACCTGGATGCCAGAACCAACACTTCAGTTCTGGTGTGAAAAGATGGAGGCAAAGGTAACCTGGCCTCTGTTCCTTCTCTTCATACAATCTGAGAGGCAGAGGTGAATCAGCTAAAGGGCTGAAACAACCACATGGTACATTGATTTCACATTTTGACCTCTCTCCTCTAAGACCTGTTGGACAGTGTTGTCCCTTGACTTCTCTGCTGATTCAGTTGTACCTTTTGTTTCCTGGGATGCCAGCTCACAATGAGCACGTATCATGATGGCAACACAACCTTAATCATGGGAACATTTCAAGAAAACAAAAACATTTCTCAGTTGGGAGTAAGGCGATGAGGACCATGCCCTAAGTTTCATTTTCACTCCACAGATTCATCCTGAGTAACGTCCGAATCTCCAGAATATTTCCTCTGCCTCAGTCACTGCAGTGGAAAAAAAAAACAGCAAATGCAAATTATCATAACGCACAGGACATACTGATGCTCGGACTGGTCAATAAAGCTTTGTGCGCAATTTGCAGTCTAACTGTTACCATTTGGACACAAATTGGATGTTTCAAACATTTATCCATAACTTTCCGTTTCTATTTTACGTGTGCATTGGGTAAAATTAATCAAGATATCAACATCTCTCTCACTGCCCTCTGTCTATAGCATTTGCCTCCTCCTCTGGCTCCTCCCTCCCCTGACCCCTACCCCTGACCCATCCTCCTCTAGCACCTCCTCTTCCTCTCTTTTCAGCCTCCCTTCTGATGGACCATGGGCCCCTGGGAACATCTCTCTTTCAGATCTGGATCATCATACCCTGGGCCCTGCTGGATCATTGCTATCCTCCGTGTTGCTATCTCCTTATGTCTGTACTTATATAACATTAACATAAAATTAAATTAAAAAACACCAAATAAAAACAGACAAACAGCTTTGTGTCGGCTTGATGAAATAGATTAACCTTGGTTCAGGTTGTTAGTCTCAATCAAGACAGGCTTTTCACAATAAGCTCTGCTTTTCTGAGCACTACACCAACAATAGCTTCACCCTGTATAGGACACACTCACAGCTTCTTATTTGAGGACAAAAGCATATTCTTCATCAGCAGACAAACAAATCTGAGTCATCATTCTGCAGCCAAACAAACACAGACTAACAAATACTTATTATAAAGAGTGATCCTGTTGTCAGCAGCCTGACTATTTTTCAAAAAATCAGGGAGGGAATCTTTGGACTTTATTCTCTGGAACTTGCATAACTGCTGAGGTTACCTGGAGGACAAGAACACTGACTTTATTTTGCAGACTGTACAAGAAACAAACAGAATGAGCCTGCCAGTAATAGATCTATCTCAGTGCCATGAGGAAGTGTGTGTGTGTGTGTGTGTGTGTGTGTGTGTGTGTGTGTGTGTGTGTGTGTGTGTGTGTGTAAACAGAAGGAGAGAGAGGAAGGCAGAAGGCAGACGGTGGTGAGCGAGGTTAATGAATATTTTGTTTGGTTTTCCTCTTTGCAGAAAATTGGTGTGCTGTGTTCTTTAAAGAGCTGCTTAAACTGACGAGGGCAATTAATCATTCCACCCAAATGGTGCAGGAAGGAGTCATTCGGCACGATCCCCCGGTGAGCTTACTCCCCAGATGGCACCTCACAAAATGCAACTATGTGAGTGTGAGTGTGTGTTTGTTTTTAGCTATGACTGTGTTTGTGCATCTGTGTATGTCAGTGTCTGTTTCGTGTGTGATGCTAGGACGATAAAAACAGACGCACACTGGCAGCCATTACTGAGGCCAGCATCCTGGCCTCATTAATGGCTGCCAGGCAATTTCTCCCCAAAGAACTTCAACGACGACCCGAACATGGCCATGTTCATTTCACCTCCTTAATATCACTGGACACACATTGAACCCAGCTGGGTTGCAGTGAGTCAGTGGTGCAGCCAGTCACTTTGCCATCTTGTGGTCATTTTTAACAGTGCAGTTATTGAATAATTATATTGATGTACTGATTTGTTTATGAGTACCTGATCTATTATTACAGGGATCAACCCATAACAACAAAACTGAGTAAAATATTGAGTGTGATCTTATTTAAAAATGACCTTATTATCAACAAACATACATGGTTCCTTTGTCATTTTTGGGGACTCGAAATCTTTGGGTCCAGGACAATGTCTTGTCATGGATACTGTTGATCTCAGAAGACTTTCTGAACTGAAGCCTCGCCAGAAAACATTTATGGTGTTGTGGCTTGGCCTGCCACTGACCGACACCTGTGCATTCACTTGTGTTTTGGTGTTATCACTAGTTTTTCCAAATTCATCAGAATGTTCAGTCTATTCCCTGTCAACTGTGATCGACCAGCTCCTCAAGTGTGCATGGCCTCGTTTCATACAAGAAAATAAATACAAATACTGCTTAATGACCATAGCAGCCCCTATATATGTATATATATATGTATATATATATATATAATATATATTAATACACTCTTTTGACAGCAAACTGCATTTCCTGCCATTTCCTTTGCTTACAGAGGCTGCTGTAGTTGTGTTTAGTCTTCTTAATCATACCTGAGGGAGCAGAGACACTGGTCCACCTAATATAGCTGAACAGCTAATTTCATGTTGCTTTCAATGGGCTCCACCTATCCCCTGCTCCGCCTGGTACATCAGCACTTTACTGTGTGGAGACAGTCATAAACTAGACTGTTATTGCTATGTAAGCAGCTCTGCCTCCTCAGTGTGACCTTCAAACCTTCAACAGAAAATATGGATTTTGCTACTTCACTTCTACTTAGAAAGAAAATAAAAAGCAACCTTGAGCCTCAGTCAGTGTGCACACAGGGCTCACTGAATTAAAGCACTTAACATCACCAACCCTAAATTCACTGCTAGGACTTTTATCCCCCTGACTCAGCTGCTCTGATATTTAGTGGGAGTTTGTTCCACAGTGTTGGAGTGACAACCATAAAAGCAAGATCCCCCTTTGTTTTCAGTCTGGACCTGGTACTGTTAGCAGGATTTGGTTCTCAAATCTGAGGAGTCTTGGAGCAGAAAAAGGGGTGAGTAGTTCTGAAATGTAGACCATTAAGGGCTTTTTAAGTAATCAGTTTGAATTTAATTCTGTAATGGATTGGTAACCAGTGTAATTCAGCCAGGACTGGGGTGATGTTTTCTCTGCGTTGAGAGTTATTGAGGAGTCTGGCTGCTGTATTTTGTGCTAACTGTGAATAATGAATTACAGTAATGTAGACGGGAGCTAATGAGGGTGTGGATGAGTTGTTCAGCTATGATTCTGGGTAGCCTTAGCCTTGACAATATTTCTGATTTGTAAATAGCAAGTTCTATCTAGACTGTTGATGTGGTAATAGAAGTTGAGATGGTGATTGAAAACAACAGCCAGGTTTCTAACTCTAAACTGTCTTTGAATAGGATGGGAGGAAGAATGTCAAGTTTGCAGTTGATGATATCAATACTGGATGCAATGTTAGCCAGATCCTCAGGGGATATAGGTTTGAACTTATCCAACAGTGTGGTGGAGGGTGGGCGCTCAGCTGATCGTAAAGGTGAATCCGCAGGAGTAGTATTGAATATTTTCTATCTTTACAACAAAATGATTTTAAAACCTCTCACAGTCAGCTACAGAGGTAATAGAAACAGCAGCTGGGGCGGGATTTACTAAGCTGTTAATGGCATTAAATACAAGTCTAACCCCTAACCCTAACCATTGCTTTTTTGATTCAAATGAATAAAATAAATAATAGATAATAAATAAATAATTCTCTCATTTGTATTCGGTGAACTTCAACTTTTGTGTTTTTCAATCTACGTTCAGGTCTCCTACATTCTCTTTATAGTTTTCTAATGTTTTCATTTATCCAGGGTCTTGGGTTGGAAGTGTGGCACAGCCTAGCTTCTATGGGTGCTATTTGGTCCAGTGTTTTTAAGTGCATAAACTGATTAACCATGTGATTTTCATCTTTCACTGATGAATGCAACTATGAGAAGTGAAAGCTGCAGCAAATTTAAAACACGTGTGTAAACGTTTTGCTTAGGGTATGGAGTGGCAGAGATACAGTTTAAATCAAACAGAACCATTTCATTGTCTGAAACAAAATCCCGCAAAGAGTTCAAGTCATCAGTGAGTTATTTTGGTAAGTATGTGACACATGAAACACACCTTTTACGTTGCTAATGTAGCTCCCTTATCTTAATCCAAACCACAATCTTGTCCTGAACCTATCCTCAGTATTTTGTTGCCTGCACCTAACCCAATGGTAATTGTGTCTCACGGCGAGTCCGGTCTAATTCAGCCAACACTGGTACTCTCCAACAGTTATATGTCGTAGTTTTCCTGTAAATGTGGGAACAGTCAGTACTGTATGTTGATTGATTTAGGAGAGCATGTTGCATATAATGATAGTGACACCTACCATTCACAACAAAAACTGTATTTCAAGTCACGGGCCATATAAATTAATGTTGGACCACACATTGCCATAGGCTGCAGTTTGGACTCCCCTACTCAAGTAAGAAAGATAAGGAGAGGGTAGAGGTGTAGAGAGCTCAGCTATTTCTAACTCCACACCCCCAGATTTTTTCATTTTTAAACTTTCAACCATTACATCAGGCGAATGCAGGTACAGTTGGTGAGTGGGAATCTGAGTCTGTCGTCAAAGGCTGACCTGCAGCTAGTAGTCATACACAGGATATGTTCAACATTCCTTTACATTGTCCACTGAATACAATAGAAAACACATTTAAAATCGTCTTCATTTGCATTGGCTCGTTAGCTAGTGGTTAGCTGACAGTTGCTAGTGAGCCACGGTTACATTCACCAGTGTTTGCAGCCCGGGTAATGTTTTTCAAGACCATTTATCAGATATTATCACTGATACAGCATAAACATCTTCTGCAATCTCTTTCAGTGTGCGGTATAAAAAAGATAACTGTGTTGGGGAACCAGGAGGTGCCTCGTGATGAAACATCTGACAGTCAACTTTCATTGTAAGTTATGGTGAGTGCCACACCTTCGTGTGTGTGTGTGTGTGTGTGTGTGTGTGTGTGTGTGTGTGCGTGCGTGCGTGCGTGCATGTGTGTGTGTGCATCAACAGCGTACAAAGGAGAGAATTTGTGTGGTGTCACGCCTCCTGTGCAGAGAGAACAGAGAGGAGGAGGAGCGCTGTTCATCAGCATGATGGAGAGCTGGTCAGCAGGCTGGCAGTCACTGAGACTGATGTGTCTTTTCTTTCGTCAGTCAGCTGACACTCGATAGCGTTTTCATTTTAGTCCGTGCCACTGTTGTATTTTTAATCCCAACAACGACTTTAAATATTAAGTGTTAGATAGGAGGGTGCATTAGTTTGACTCATCTCTGTGTGGATTCTGGAATGTTTTTTCTCCCCACAACAGAGGCCTGTACTGTTGAAGCAGCATTGGTGGTTAGCTACTAACTTCAGGTTTGAGCTCAGGTTTACTGTATGTTTTGGATCAGTTCCAAACAACGTCAGCTTTCCACAACGGAGCACCGACATCTTTAGACCAGTCAAGTTGCCTCTCACATTCAACACAATCGCTCACTGAAAAACAGCCTGCTTATCTGTTTGGTCACCAGCCTGTCACAGGCCCTTCTCCTCTCTTTAGGCCCTGATTTGTGCAGGTTGCATCCAGTCAGCTCGTATGCTGCTGTACATCTGACTGATTTGTTAATATCTGTGTCCTGCACAAAGTGGTGTCCCTCCCATCAGGCCTTAGAGCGAGACAGCAACACAAAAAACAGGGTGGCCAAATAAATCATAATTTACAGTTCCATGAAGAAATCATTATAAAAAAGTAAATTCACAATCATTAGTCACATAAATGGTCATAACGAGGGGTGGTTTCTGTCTGAGCTGCAATTTATACATCACACCAAAACAAAAATGCCAACTCGGCAAAGACTACCGAAGCAAATCAGGTTTGTTAAGTGAATGTTTTAAACAGATGATTGTCCATGTCACTGTACACGGGACAGACACAACCGTAAGACTACAACAGAGACATGAACCTTGTTCTTCAGGGACGCCTTCACATCTGCAAACATTTAGGGATGCGGCCGATCTGATCCAGTATCGGTATCAGCTCTGATCCCAACGTAATTCACGGATCGGAAATTTACAATCCAACCTGCGGAGATTTCCGATCCATGAGCCATGTCTGTGCCTTAACGTTGCCTGCGGAAATGACTCCACAAGTGATTCCTGCCGGCTAGTCTGCTAGCTGGCTGCAAATGGAATGGATTTCCTGAACGGCGGCGTGGCTGAGACACAGAGTTGTGGAGACACAGAGTTCACACACGGCACTGTTCGCAAAATCCATTCCACAGTTTGCAGCCAGCTAGCAGGCTAGCATTGAGTAGCACTGTGGCTAGCCAACATGTCCACTGTGTTGAAATATTTTACACTGGAAACACCGCAAAGCAAGACAGCAAAATGCAGTGTTTGCAAAGCCGTTATTCAGAGAGGAGGAAGCTCCCTCGCGACGTACAATACCACTAACGCAATAAACATTTAAAAAAGCACCACGTGAAAGAGCACAAGGAATTTTTAGCCAGGGGGCAGAAAGACGAAAGGAGCCGTCAGGAATCACTTCCGGAGTCATTCCATTAACTCATTGGCCCTAGCCACACTACCATCAGCTCCACTGCTTGTTGGTCTGAAACCAGTGATGGTCCTCATACCACTCCAGACCTCCCTCATGTTATTCTGCTGGAGTTTCCGCTCCAGCTTCCTCCTGTAGCCGTCCTTAGCCTCCTTGATCTCCATATTCAGGTCCCTCTGAATGTCCCTCAGCTCCTCCCTGTTGCTACCATGCTCACACATGTTGAGTTTATTTCAGACTCATATAAAATCAACAATAATGATGATAATAATATTAAAGCAAACAGAGCTCTGGTATCTGAACAATATCGGTATCGGCAGATATCCAAATTCAGGTAGTGGGATCGGGAAGTAAAAAAAAATGTGGATCGGTGCATCCCTGCAAACATTAAGACGCCAGCTCCAAACTGAGCACACAGAACCTCTGTCTTCTCTGTAAGTTACATTTGATGTTCCTGCAAAGCAATCCCTTTCTCAGCCTTGTCATTTTTTCAGATTTCCTTTCTGCATGGTAACTTGATTTAATCGTTTTTTATTTGTATTCCACTACAAATTATTCCGAAAAAAATTATTGTGATGACATCCCAGGTAAAGATCTTTTTGGTCAGTCTTTCCTCTGGCAGCTGGACCAATTGGTTCCACACTTGAACTATTTTACATATCTGCTAGACCACTCAAAGATTTCAAAGATCAAAAAGTCACCAGGAGTCTTCAAGGCTGAGTGCAGTAGAACTTTATTTGCCGGCAAAAAAGAGCGGGATCAGACACAGATAACATCCGTGAGAAAACCAAACTGACCCGAGGCTCAAAGCCCTGAACATCCTCTTTTAAACACACTAAAATGAGAGTGTCCTTTCGGACACCATGGCCTCAACCAATCCCTATTCTTCTTACTTTCTGCTGACATTGCTATTTCTCTACAGAAACATACCATATTTGTTATGGAAAAACCCTGTATTACCTTCTGCGCTTGCGCGAAGGTTGGCGTACGTGCAGAGCTGCATGTCGACCAGTTGTTCTTCGCCTCGCTTTGATTTTTTTAAGGAGGTGCTCTTCCTGTGTCCTTATCACTGGCTCTTAGGAACTCTGGCCTTCAGGCCTTCAGGTTTTCTGATAACTCACTCCCTTTTTTGATGCATCCCATTATATATGATCACTCTTTGCACTATATTTTTGAACTTAATGAAAGTGTTACATATCTGGTTATATGACTTATTTCTTAGATTTATGGTTGCATTTTCACACTTCAAATCATCTGACTATAGCAGCTTTAATCAGTAGACGCACTTCTCAGTCAGCTGATGCCCAGTAGAATGTTTCAGCAACTCTT
>OMLP01036677.1:0-61390 GCA_900302685.1 Spondyliosoma cantharus | reverse complement strand
TTATTTTTTTTTGCTGCGGCTGAAAGAGCAGCTCCCCAGGCTCTGACTGACCACAGCCCACAGTCAGGATGCCAGTGTTGCAGGCTGGGCTCTGCAACATCACACAGGGGAGCCGTGAGAGCTGTGCAGCCTGTGAGTGGAGCACATTGTGAAACAGCCCCCTCCTCTGCTCAGTGCTTGTTACACTACAGTATGTTTGTTGTTTGCTTCTAAAGGAAACTCAGGTGAAGAGCAGAACAGGAAATATATCTCGAAGTATGGATTTTTGGTGGATTGATTTTAGGCATGAATTGTGATGCTAACACTGCCTTGTTGGTCGATAAGAGTGAAGATGCTCCAGCAGGCTCAGATATTTGCCTGAGCCAGGACATATTAAATAAGTCTAATCTTGGTTGTTCTGATATATGGAGCATGCCATGTTGTTATGGCACATTTGGAAATAGCTGAGATTATTGGGGAAGCTCGCTACTCAGTAGTACCACATTATTGCATTCATAATTGTCAGCAGGCGACAGACAGAAAAAAATATTTACTTCAATTTGTTTGTGTGTTAAGCTGCCACGCAGTGCATAATACATGCAGATTTCTAACCACTGACTGAGACATGCCAGTCACCTTTATCTTCCAACCGAAAGAATAATTTTCTTGCAATCAACATTAGCTTGTATGTCTGGTAAGAAGAATCATTTTTCAGCCTTGTGTATGTGCATTTTAACAACGGGCTCTTGGGTATGTCTGTACTGTATCTGTGTACAGTCGGACCCTGGGGGATGTCCTCTCCAAAGAGCCGGAAAAAGCCATACAGTACATGGAGCTGAGGAGACGGTTAATACAGGTCCCCTGTCTTGGTTAGTCATGGCAGGCTGCTCAGATTCTTCCCTGGAAGCAAGCGTAGCATCTGTCAGGCAGAAACAGACAGACTGTGTGGAGGGGGACGCCACCATCTGGAAGCCATTCAGTCATAGACTCTGTTTCATTTTAGAGACATATTAAACACCCCTCAGTCTGTGACCTTTGGAGTAAAAGAATAGCCATGTTTACCCAAAACATCATTATTGTGTCATTTAATTTAGCTTTCTTTTTGAATCTTTAGGGAGTATTCTGTTGAGACAAACTAAGTAGGATTTAAGTCTAAAGGGTATGTGCAATTAAGATACAGTGAGTATTTGAGCTGTTGACTAATGATCCCATAGGCCACTGAGCCTCCTTTTTGTTGCTAATTTGACGTTGACAGGCCACAATTTGATGTTTTCCGAAAGTATTCGTCATTAAGCTATTTCTGTCAGGGAACACTGGGCTGGCAGCTGTCAGTGTGGACAGCGACAGGGTTGCAGACTGTATTTAGTGGCCTCCTCTCCGACTCCCAGGCGGCCATGGAAGTGTTTTGCAGTCATAACACACTGGCTTCGAGGAGATCCAGCAGGGAAGCCACAAATTGCCCGTTGAGAAAAATGCTGAAAGCCAAGTGGATTGGAGATGAATGGTGTAGAATGATAGGATTAGCCACCCTTCTCTGCGGGCTCATTCCAAGGCTGCTAGGAGCATTAGCTCCCATTCAGTTTTACCCAAAATGCATTCCTGGAAACCATATCTTATAGCAACACATCAGCACGTACTCCCTGCTTGAACATGAACCCTACTAGATAATCTGTTTCATCGGGACCGGGACAGCAAGTGAAGAAAATCAAACAGTGTATCAGTGGGATAAGTGGCAATGCCCCCGAGGTGTCTTGGAGATGGACAACACTCTGGGGTTTGGAGGGCAAGTTGAGTCAACTCATCGTAGAGTCTGTTCTGGCCGACCAGTTTTAAAGCATCGCCTCTGTTCTTCAGGAATAAATGTGAAATATGCTGTAAATAACTTTTACTGTTCCACCTATATTAATGTAGGTCACTGGTGATATTTGAAAATGTGTATTTTACTGCTGTATTTAAGTGCACTGGAGGGTCTTTGTCATTATTTATGTTTCCAAATGCATACTATCAAACTTAACGACTTTGTACTCCACCCTGTTCCATTTTGGTGTGCCGACTCCCCAAGTGATTAATTAATTTCCATTTATGCACTGAACAGTTCATGCACAAACTTTTCCTCTATCCGCCTCTCTACCCTTTCTCGTAAATTATTGTCCACAAGCACAAGCAACTCTGGGTTTAATTATATAATGGCTGATAGAAGTATAGAGGCTTGATTGTGCACATAGTTGGCTTCTTATCAAGGCAAAGTAAAGTTTTCCATTAATTGAGATAGAAGAATGAGAGGTTTACTGCTGATCTGCTTACACAACGCAGTTGGTCCATGTGTCTATATCAGCGAGTGTTTCATTCAGTTCATACTTCAAATTCCTTCGCATATTATTTTTGCAAAGCTTCATTTGCGGATGAACTGTGGACCTTCACAACCAGCTCCAATTATGTAGCACAGTTTTCAAAGTGAAGTAAAAAAGGAGATTTGACGGCCGTCTCCAATAGACCTTGTCTGTTGTTCATGTATTTCCAGATTACACCAGTATCATTTTTTTTTTCCGTCTTTGCACCTCTGACCACTGCACCATGCAGCATGCAAAAATAAAGCCCAGGCTGTCACAGAGCAGTCGGAAAGCTTAAAACTGTAAAAGAGAGAAGACAATGATACAACTTTTCCTCTAATGCAGTTGAATATGTCTTAAATCATAATAAGTAAGCATGTTGGACAGAGACAAAATATCAATAAGGCAATATGTTGTATAATTTTAATCCTTTACATTATTTGTCACTAAGGATTTCCTAGGGTTTCCGCAAATCGGCAATTAGCAGCAACATGAGATTATAACCCCTAACCCTCTCAGGGCCAGTCATCCAGTTGTTGCTCGCAGCCCACTTCCACATACAGTACCTGCATGCATCTCCAAAGGTTAATTAGACTGAAGCTTTCAAAAGGTCACGTTGCCATTTAAATTAGCCATTGCTATTTGTCTGATCCGAATCATTGGCAACACTGGGCCAATTAGATCCAATTACACTGATCATGGTTGTGGTGGTCTGCCACCTAGTATAAGTTAATGGCCATTGGAACCCCAATTTCCCCAACGCCCTAATTCAGAAGGAGGCAAACCACAGCAGGATGAGCTCCAGGTCTGGGTAAAGAAGACGGCTCTGTCACATCATCTTCCCTTGACATTCCTTTCACTCCAGGGAAGACTGCCCAACTTTATGTGAGGTGAAATATTAGGATATGTAAAATGTGACATTTCCACACATCTCAAGAGGGGTAATCACAGTTGATGGGGATTGAAGAGGTAATCTCCAGAGTGTCTATGCGGAGTGAGCTGATGTGAGCATGCTAGTGTCTTGATTACAAGCACAGGAAGTCCATAGCAATCACGGGAGAGACGAACCCCTGTCTCCTACAAAGGCTACTCTACCTAGATGTTCTGTGAGGGAAATGGCAGCGGTGCCGTCCTAGATTAATGCGCTCTGACAATAATAAAGGCTCTTCAAATAATTTAAGTACTAAAGCACAGTCAAGCAGTATAAGACTCAGACTCAGCGCTCAGGCTGGTTTTACTTCATGTTTTTCTCTGCTGCTGTACCTGGCTGTGAGGTGCTCGTAGAGACGGTCTCCTGAATTTGTATGAGGCTCATATCCCTCTGCGGGTACCATCTGAGAATAGAAGCGACAGCTCGCACCCAACTGAGGGACTGTCGCAGGAAGTTGTTGATTAAACAGATGCCTTTCCTGCCAAGAGACAAGAACACCACAATAAGCTTGCATTAATTAAACATACCTGAAGAATGTGGGCAATACAGGAGAACAAAAAGCATTCCTGTCTATCTTTGTCTCTGCTTCACAACAGGAGAGAGTGACTCCTTTCTTACCTCTGGTTTGACTTACGGAGAATACAAACAGAAGAAAAGCTGAGAGCACTGTAGTTAAAGCTGATTAGCAACATCTCATTCAGATGAACTGTTGTCATATTCAACACTGCTGATTTTCAAAGTAAGTCTCAAGTCTTTTGCCTGACAAGGACTACTTTTGACTGACATTGTTGTTTCTGACAAGACAAAACCACGAGTAGAGACAGTACATGGGCACTGGCACCTTGTTTGCTTTGAAGCATCCTCAACTAAACCAACATATACAAAATCTCAACAAATATAACCTAGTCCTTTCTGTACACCTGAAAGCTTGCCTTTCCCTCTGGCGGGCTCCCATCTGTTTAGAGTTGTGCTCGAGTCTGAAACACGACTGTCATCAAACATTTCTTCCACCGCTCGATAAAAGCTTCTCCTTTGATCACAGGAGCCGAGCAGGGGAGGAGGATGTGAGATACGTAACATGCAAAGCAGGCCTCCCTCGTAGCCTGACAGGTACTCCTCAACTGACTAAACCCCAGCAATCTCACAGATACTGTAACAGATTGCTGTTCATCGGCAGCAGGCCTCTGTGGAATGAGTTCTTGTTTACATCATTATGGTTAATTACCATGCAGAATCAGTCCAGCCGACAGCGCCTGTACTACGTTTGTGTCAGTGAAACCGGACGGAGCTGTCACATTCTCAGTTATCTCATCACAAATGCAGCACCATCCAAAGGTAATGCCTCTTGCTGCTCTGGCGTGTTTGGTCATGATCCCTCTGAGTCTTTGCCAGTGTGTCCAACTATCCAAGCAGTTTGTTCAAATGAATAACCAGGGAAACCCTTTGAATCTATGAACAAATCATCTAGTCATCAATGATGCACCATGATGTCATCACCATGACATCATGGTGCAATTGTGATACGCATGGCAACATTTTCAATTTAACACTGAAAGATGGATATTATTATTATTACTGAGCGAGTAGTAATGAGAGCGCTGGATCTGCGCGTTCCTTTTAATGCACTTAATTAAAGTTACAAGGCGAGACATTTAACATGACTCCAGATCAGAAAATAAAGTTCCTCGGATGCTTTATGTATCAAGAACGACAAATCATGATAACCCAAGCAGTCATTGCGAATGTGTGATGTATTAGTACAAATCAGGTTAGGGGCTCCACCAGTCTTAAATTTACACCAGCGCTGAATAGAGTCGCTTGGCCTCAAAGCTCTTTCTCGCAGTCTTTCATTTGTGGCTTTTATGAAGCAGGTGTTGAACCCAGTGTCGACCTTGCCAGGGCCATGTCCATGAAACTGGAATTTCCTGGTCTATCACAGGGTTCCATTTCAACAAGCTCGCACCCAATTATCCTTCAATCATAGTCGCCGGTCTTACAGATGTGTTTGGTCGAAGTACAAGGTCTCTCTATGGTGGGCTGGCACACAGGGGACAGGATCTCGCTCACTCTAGCCGTACACATGAAATGTTTTTAAGGGAAAGAAAAACAGATGACATCTCAGATAAAGACGAATGTCATTGAAAAATTATTTATGTGAAGCTTTTATGCTGTTGCAAAGCTACATAAGAAACTATTTTGAGCATGGAACAAAACATGAAAATACATCCGAGTATATTACATTTAAACTCTTCGACATACAAATCACTAGATTGTCAGGCTGCTTAAGGGCATGCTCTTTCACCCTTTCTTAAGTTGCTATTTTCTCCTCATGTTTTGTTTATGAAATAGACATGCAAGAGAATGAAGCTGTGTTCGCAGTTCATAAATGCACAATGCTCCCTTCATATTAATGCAAGGTTGGTATTGCTTTTATAAAAATTGTCTGCAGTGGACATTAATGGAGAATGATACATATTTTTGAAATCTGGTTCATTAATGATACCTCATTAGCGTTGAGAGAATTATTTGATATTTAAAACGACAAGGTAACATTTTGTTGTATCATTTTGCCTTTAAGAAGTTGGAGTCGACACTTTTTTTTGAGTTATTTCTTTTCGAGCACAAACTGGGTCTTGAATTCTACTGCCACACCGCTCAATGTTGTCTCTGCTCTGCGATTATTTACAGTTATTCACTACAGATTCTCCTCAGATTTTTCAGAGCAAGTCGTTTCCTAACCTTAAAAAACATACTGTGCACAACTCTTTCCTGTGTTTTGTTAATGCATTCGTTCCTGTGTGTTTTATCAAAGAGAATGCATAAGGCAGAGAGCTGACAGCTATTGGGAGCCTTGGGAATGTTTGTAGCTCTTTGTGTGGTTCAGAAGTGCACAACTGCATGTCTACATCCAGGATACGTATAAAGTCAGAAATTAATATTTATAAAAAACCCCATCTGCTCAGCACATATTTATGATAAGCGTTGTTTGGTTTGATGATGGCAAACTGGCAACAGTGCATGTTGTTTTGACCAATCGACCAGCCTTTTCCTTTATGCATATATATGAGCACATCAGGGCAGATTCAACACTAAATTCTGAAGTCGTATCCACAAATGTACACAAGTTAGAAGTCCTGCCCCCTCATCAATTTATTATCAAAAGCCCAGCAGTTGTCCCACAGGCTCAGGTGAGTGATTGCGTGCATTGGCAGACACGCCAGTGTTTATGCACTCCTACATAATTCTTTAATCACGGCACTATTACCCCACACATACACCCAGTTTAGTGCCATTATTATCTCCCAAGGTCACAGCTAACGAGGGCTGAAGCGCGGTGCCTGGCCCGAGCTGATTGACTCACAATTTTAGACTGGCTCAATCTAGCCCTACTCAGCAATTCAGGAGGCAATGCAGCACCTTCCACAGGTTTATGAGAGAAATATATTAGCTCTTACACTGCGGGATCGTCTTGCTTTCATGCTGGAGATTGCCACAGAGGTGTAAGATTTGTTTGTCTGCCCTGGCAAATGTTTTATTCTGTCTACTGGCAGTGGCGTTTGTGTTGTGACTGAAAATTCAAATTTACTTACCAAGATTGTTTTACTGGCAAATAAGACTTTCAAAAGTGTTGCTCACCCTGCACTTAACATTTACCTGGATGATCTGTAATGCGCCAGATTGAGGCCACTTGTCTGTGGCCATGTATTTCATTATTATTTCTGTGATTTCATTTGTAATACGAAAAGCATTTATCTGACACTCGATTGTGAATGTGCAGCTAGTCCTTGAGTTACACCTCCACCTTTCACATTCTCTCCTGTTCCAAGTTAATTAAAAATTATACGACATGTTAGCATTAAATCATTATGAAGTAGGCCTACAGAGGTAATCATTTCATGAGGTAATTTAGCAGATTAAACATTTCTTTCATTGTCAACCAGTGACCTTGATATCGTTAATGTCACACACGGCCTTTTATGAATGATGCCGCAACTGTCAGGACCATAGAGCAGATTTAAATTTAAATCAGCTATTACTGTACCTTTATCCACCTTTTTCATTTCACATACAGATGGATCTAGGAAGCCCAAAGGTTTAGTCACCAGGCGGCACGCTGAATGAAGTGCCTGTCGGAGCGAACATGATTTGACTTTTTCACACAGTTTGGAATGCCAGACAACCTCCAAATCTCGCTCGGCTTAATATCTAATGTCACATCTATAAACCCCTGGTAATGACAATATGCATGGTATAAAATCTGGGGCTCTGTATCATTTAAGTGTTAGCCCCATCAAAGGAGAGCAAAGAGCATGAGATGGAATACATGTTACAAAATAAGTGTGCATACACTAATTTTTAAAAGATGTTGTGCCAAAAGTCATAAGTGTTTTCAGTTGGTTGCAGTCTGTAACCTCACCAGTAGACGCCTCTGAATCCCAGTGTTGTAGTCAAGACAACCAAAACCCATGGTCAGGATGAGAGTGTATAGAGACTGAGATGAGACAAATACTTTGAGACGTTGAGACCAAGCCAAGACCAAATCAAAGACCTCAAATCGATCTGAAAGTTTCACATTCACATAAAAACACTCACAGAAGACGTTCATTCACCTCTTTTATTGCCTTCTGTGTATGTGTGCATATATAAGTGTACCATGAGAAATATATTGATAGAATAACCATAAACATTGCAGAGGTGAACTCTGTGTGTGAATTTGACTTTTTCTAACAAATACAAACACTAAGGAGCTGAAATCAACTCAAGCATCTTTATTGAACACTTCTTTTCCATGTTTTACCATCCACCTAACACAGTACAACTCTTTGTGCAACCATCAGATTATTTGGGCGACTCTTGTCTTCCAATTCAAACCATTGTGAAATATAATATATATCGAATAATTGTTTAATACAGTAATATCCATGCAGCTGTGGTTGTGACTGCTCTTGAAACAAGTTCCAGAGTCCTCTTAAAAATGTGGTCAATTATGTGATGAGTTCTTCAAAAAGTGGTCTTGACACCAAAAATTTCGAGATTCCCAATGAAAGGGATTATTGGCTCCCTACCTGAGCCAGGTCCTTTAAGAGTCCTTGGCTTTTCCACAAGGAGGCTGAGTCATAAGGAAATGTGTATGTGTCTGGCAGAGGGCTCCGTCAGGCATAACGATGATGACCTACATGATTGTCTCCTATCCAAGCATAATTATGATCCACTCTACATACTGATCAGCCTCCTCTGGATTGTTTCGTCTTCACATTTATATTATTGATAAAGAAATGTGATAGGAAAACATACTATAGCCTGCTCTAGCATGTTCCGTTTTCTCGAAAGAAAATGCATTTCCTGACGGAATTGTTTCCTTACATAATTCATCGTAGTAGAATGTGAACTCTCGTTCCCATAAAGTGATGCAGTACATTTTTGCTCTAAAAACATGTGATGTATTTGGTGCAGAGAAAATGGTTTTCCAGTTTTAGTAACTAATTAATGCTTTATCAATATTCATGATGAACTCCACTTTTAGAAAACTGTAATTAGCTGTATTATCCTCTGGCCATTTATGAAAAATGTATCCATATAGTTCAAATCAAACCACAGAAACAACTCTAGTGTCTGACCGAAGGGTATACTCTACAGTTGCATGTTATCTTGCATGGAAATCAGATATCAGTCCAGTGGAAAGCAGCTCATGACAGGTCCCCTTCAAACCAGCACTTGGGATCTGCATGGGAGATAGAAAGAGCTGAATGGATGATGCTGTATTTCACAGAAGGCACCTGGTGATTCCCTCAGTCACCTTCCTGTTTCCTCTCAGCCAGCTGCTCCCTGTACACCCAATCAGTCTGCAGTGCCACTGCTCGTGCAATTCGCCGTGACCTTGAGTGAGTTGTCCCCTCTCTTTCGTTTGGGGTGTCAGTGGGCTTCGGGTCCCTCCTCATATAGAGACACACCTGTGTTCAGACCAAGATAGCACCACTTTGCAGTGCAGCTCCAGGATCTGACTACATTTAAACAAAAATCTCTGATGCACAGATTTCAGCAGACAGGCCCTGCGTGCTCTATTTTTCCTTCTGCCTTCTGTTGTATATATTTACTGTTTTATCCACCATTTTCTGCGGTTTAGGCCCCTTTATTTGAGTTAAAGTAAAAGATTATAAAAGACAGCACCTACATGTTTTGGCGATATCCCCAGCTTCTCAGTTTTTATTTACTGCCTCAGTTCTTCCTCTGCAATGGGTGGTTACATGTATAAAGCAAAACACATAATTGTGTTCAAGTAAGTGTGAGCCTTCATATTCATAAGAGTGATGATTATTTTGCATCTAGATAACTGATTATACGGTTGACTCACATAGTGGAAGTACCACTTTTATCAAATCCTCCACGAGTCCGTTTCTTGATTTTTTTAAATTTATTTTGTTAAAGTCTAGAGGAGATGAGGGATTTGTTGTTCTGCTTGGTTGGCCGTAGACATGTATTGTTTGGGCCAGGCCAGGGTGGCAGAGTGGTTCCCATCGTGGCCTCAGTGTGACAGAGCTGTCTCTACATGAAGGTGACCCTCTACCAGCTTCCTCCACTTTGCCCAGCTTGCCTGTCAGGTCCTACAGGCGACATGGTCTATTAAGCACCTTAATGATGACCACAGCCTCATGCGCTCACACAGCAGACCCCTCCTCATAATGAATGTATGGGAGTGTATGCATGAGTATATGTTTTTGTTTTTTTTTTTCTGTAGCACAAAGGAGTCTAACTTGTATCCAGCTAGTGGCTGAGGGGAGATTTTGATTAGGCCCGGACACTTGGTGATATAAATCTCCTCTGGAATTTAAAGGTGTACCCTTTGTACAGGCAATCCTTCAGAAGGCTTTTAAACTCAATAAATCCACCGACGCCCCAATGTTTCAAAACACTGCTTTTACAGCCTCATACTTTATATCCATATCCTGCACTGTAGAGTGAAAGTGACAGAACTACTTGAAGATGGCAACAAGCCTTGGGGAGCACTCCAACAACCACTTTCACATCTGTTGATCCCTCATATCCCTGTACCTGCAATGAATAAGGGAAGTTTGCTACGTGACGAGGCAGGTGTATTATGTACTCTCCCCTTGAGGTTGAGACCATGAGGTTCAGATGACAGCTGCTGGGCTCGGTGTGTGTACATCTTGAGTGAAAATGTGAGGACAGGGGATGAGATTAGGTCTCACAGGGCATCCTCGCAGCAGTTCATCCCATCGTAATTACCTTCGTGCAGTGTTTACATCCGTTGACCATCGGGGGCCTGTGTCCTCCTGTTTCTCAAACAGGGTGGATTAGGAGGTGGAGTAAGAAGAGCAACACTGCCACCATAGTGATGCTGTAGTTCCACAAGTTTCAATACATATACCACAACCAATGAAATTCAGTGTTTCTTGATACAAAATGTAATTCTACAGTCAAACAATAATCATAAAAACTGCAGCCTACACAAGCAAATAAAGGACTACTACTATGGGAGCAGTTGTGCATTTCTCTGTAATTTCACAAGTACCCTGGTATTGTAGTGCATTATTAGCTCTATATCTTGGTAACACACATTTGTTTGTTATTCTTTGAAAACCCACATATCTCCATTTTTGGATTTTGAATTTTACTCTATGAGTTGATAAAAGTTTCTTTTACATAACGCAAAGAAAACTGGATTATTTTTAAAACCTGGTTAAGACCTTATCAAATTTTTATGAAACCTGCACTCAAATATAAACACGTGAGCAGATGAACTCACTAGCCTGGCAGAAGCACATTCCTCTTGTCAGTTCTCTAATCACAGATAGAGCCAATCTCTATTATAACCTAATGGATTTGTCTTTATGTGTTCCTGAATAAGCAGTGCGTTGCTTCTTCTGCAACAATGAAGTTAAAAGGACTTGCATGATGATCTGCGAGGAGGGGCTTCAGCATGTGTGTGTGTGTGAGTCTGCTCATCTCTGTGGAGGGCCTACGTAAAAACACAATCCTAAACAGCAATGACACTATTTCTTACAGATTATCACTCTATGTTCTTGCCTTATTCACTTGTGGCACATTAAATAGTACAGATGCTGAAACGATCACTGCAGATTGCACGTCAGCCTCGGAGCTCCGCTCTAGGGCGCATCACACTCTGTCTGAAAAGCCCAATTGGTTATCATGGGCACTGAGAGGAAGCAGGCTGCGCTTGGTCCCCTCGGGTGTGCCTGATACGAAGAGGGCAAAAAAGAGTACTGGCAGGTTATTAGAACTGCCGGTATGCAAGAAAAACTCGCCATACACCAAAGACTACTGCGTACCATTCTATCCCGGCCCACTGACTGTAGTGTCCTGGAGTTGTCCTGCCTTACGATTCTTGTTCTCCAGATAAAAGAAAACATGTTTGTTTGGTACAGACCCCAACATTACCAAGATTTTAATAGGTTTTTCAATGAAAATGAAAATTATGATTGTCATACCCCGCTAATCGTGAAAGATATTGAAATTGTAATATCTAATATTGTTTACATGGTTAGGAATAACCAGATTACTCATGTTCCTTTTCATACCACAACTGTTCCTGAGAGCAAAAGATCAAGTTGACATGAATAAAGGCAGAGCCCGCATGGCTTATAGCTTGGTAGCCAGTACCATATGCAACAGTAATTCTCAAACACTGTCCAATCAGCCACTTTTTTATGCAATGACTGGGTGTGTTTATGTATGCTGCTATATGTTTCTATTTGTTCTTTTTTAAACACTAGCACTTAAGTTATATTTCTATATTTGTATAGACTCATGAATAATGCACTGACTGGAGAGCACTTTACATTTTGTTGTACCTGTGACAATGACAATAAAGACCTATTCTATTCAAACTGACAATATGCAGTCAAAAGATTATTTTTTATAATTGGCTTCAACGTTGCTGAGGAGCAGCAAAAGAAATTCTACAGCCCCAGAACAAGCATTGTTTTTTATAGAAGTATTTGTTTTTGTGACCTTCAATGTCACTGCTCATAAAGTATGTCTGAACTACTTTATTCATCTTCAGTCTGTACTTATTCTGATTTCTTTGGCAGCTGTGCCTTTATGTAGCTTCATATGGTTCCAGACAAGTGAGGCTAAAAGATCATCAAAGAAAGGCGAACAGACCTGAAATGTGCATTCACGTTGTTACCTTTCAAGAACCTCTTCACATGGTGGCAAAGAGATGCAAGGCCCTTTTGTTTTTGCCGTAGGTTTGAATATCATTAGATCTACCATGACTGCAATAAATGCGAGTAGGTTCAGTAGCCTTTGCCCATGAGACAATAAAACACATATGGAAATGAGCCGACAGCATGACTAATAGCTTGCGGTGTGAACCGCGTGGCCATCTCAGCAAAATGCCTGTTCTTTTAAGTGAGCCATTATACAGTTATCAATGAGCCTGTGTCGCCTTTGATCTCTCTTTTAAGAGTTGAGGATTTTACACCCAAAGAAAGAAACACCTCAGAGAAGCCACTGGTTTGCATGCTGTCTACCGTTATGCCCGAAATGAGGATAAAACGAATACAAAGGAAGCTGTCACTCCCTGCGTCCCTCCTGTCCCTAATCCCTCCACTCCTGAGTCTGTGCCTGCCTCACCATCATCAGAGCTCAGATCAAAGTGTAAGAGAATGGCCCACAGGTCTGCACAGAGGGAGTGCTGACCTCCTCAGAGCTTACTATGTCCTTGGACCAAAGTCCTTTTAA
This sequence comes from Spondyliosoma cantharus, assembly GCA_900302685.1. Classification (NCBI taxonomy): domain Eukaryota; kingdom Metazoa; phylum Chordata; class Actinopteri; order Spariformes; family Sparidae; genus Spondyliosoma; species Spondyliosoma cantharus. The sequence goes on along the minus strand of OMLP01036677.1, from coordinate 48,424 downwards.
GGGGCTAGACATATTCATTGAAAACCGATTCTGTGCAGTGTGCCTAAATTGAGCTTTACTTTGGATCAGCGCTCTTACTTTGTGGACATTCCCTGAGGCAGTCATCGTATCTAATGTGTCAGTACTATAAAGACAATTTAGTCATCCCATTTTAAAAGCCCTTATGTGCATACAGCTGGAATAAACCGAGGTCAGAAACACGCGTTATTGTGTGTACAGTAAATATATTTGCATTTATGCCCATGGTCCTATAAGCTTAAATCTGTGTTACTTAAAGCGCAGCAGACCACTACACACTGTAAATTGAAAAATAGTGTTTTCTCACACTAATACGACACAGGCCTTGACCTCTCATCCCGCTACCGTTAATTAGTGTTGGTTGCTCTTACCTCTGGGCGAGCTCAGATTTATGGCTTTACATTGTGGGGAGCTTTAAAGAGAAAGTGTTCTGCCAGGGCCAAGTCTACCCACGGACGACATGGATAAACAGGCTTTTATACTCTGAATCAAAGCATGTAGATACCTGAACTGGACATGCTTATGTTGTGTGCCACTGTAATCTACGTAAACAAAGAAGAAAGCAAGTCGGTGTGAAATAAGATAGTAAATGTCCTAGTGTTGTAGTATAGTATAGACTTTACACATAAGATAATATTATTGCTATTCCCTGATGTTTTTTTTTTTTTTATTTGCTTTATTTTAAATCAATACTTGGACATTTTGGGATTATTTGCCGACTTGTTGAGCATTACATAAAATCAAAATCAATTTCATCCGTCTACAGAGACGGATCAGTCACATGTTTAGCCTGCAGTAGCAGTAACGCTGGCAGCTGAGGGAAATAGCTAGCCTCCAACAGAAAAAAAAAGCAAAAAGCCATCCAGTTATCCAGGGTTATCTGTCTGCCCACAGTAGCTGCACAATTTTTTTCTCTTACCCATTCATCTCACCCCAGTCCAAGTTGGCTCATAAACATGCTGCAGCCTGCCTTTTATTCCCCCACAACATTGCGTCACAGGGGTTCACATGTATCACCGGAGTTGTGCGAGTGGGACGAGCTATCATCGGTGGTGCAGAACTGAGTGCGATGGAAGCAATCGCAGAGCACCCTGGGCTTCCGTTAACAAAGAGTTCATTAAGTCCATTAAATTCCCAGTTGACAAAAACATCCCAGGCTTCAAGTCTTGGAGTAATTATTCCTAAAGCACGAGGCTGATGAAGAAATCAGAAGAAACAGACTAACTCAGCAGTATACTGTATGTTTTGCTTTACAGTATTCACGAAAAAGACAAACATTCACTCTTCTAATTGGAAAATGTGTTCCTATGATTCAATAATAATTATGTACTTACTATGCTACCAAAGGGTCACTGCTACACCAGAGCAGGGAGCTCAATTCGATTTGCAGTTAATGAGGTTGGGTCTCTTAACGAATGTTAGTTTTTATTTTCTGTGCAGTGCTCTGGGAAATGTGGTTATGGCCTATTTTATCATCCGTTATGATTCCGTGCAGATCTCCCATTTACATTCACTTGGGTAATATTTAACTTAGCTTTTCCATTTTATACAATTAGACTGAAAATAAAACAGTCCAACAAATATAAGATATTGGTGTCTTCATTAGCTGTTCTGTTAAATCTGCAACATTGCATAATTCCTGAAGATCATTTTCATATAAAAAAAAAAACATTATCTGCAGGAAATCTATGTTGCCATCTTGTATATGGCTTTTGTGCTGCCAAAATATGGCTTTGCCACTGTTCAATCAGTCAATCTTCAATGGGAGTTAATATCTATTGGGATTTGAGCATGTCCTTTATTCTGGGTGACCAATCGAGCTACAGCTAAGAATAATCTCTCCTTTCACATCAACCATATTAATTCTAGCCACCCTGCCGATCACATGCGACTGTACTGCCCTCTCTCTGTTCTGTCTCGTTACACTAACTCCTCTATAACCCCTGCACAATAGCTCTTCGCCCACTGCATGTAGTGTCAAAACACTTGCAAACCCCTAACCACATAGGAGCTCACCAATAAACCTTTTATTCTATAAATAATGCAGAGCAGCGCTCAGTAGTTTGGTTCAAACCACTCTGGCCAATTTGGGGATGCTACCAAGGCTTTTGCCAGTGAATCCAGCCTGATTAAAGCCCGGCCTTTATTTTTTAGGTTTCAGTTGGCAGTCATTAGTATGCAATAGGCAGTTCTGATTTTAGTCTCACACTGGTCCTTCCACAAAGACAGGGGCCGTGCAGCAAGTCACTTGTCTTCATATGTATGCCGTTCTGTCACCTCAAAATTCAGAGAGGGGTTTTGACTTTGAAGCCCCTTTTGATATGGTGCTTTTGAAATGTTGAAGGACGTCTTGAAAGGAAAAATGTTTAATTAGTAGCCTTATGATGGAAGGGTACCATAGGCTGGCTTTCACATTGCAAGAGCAGTACCCCCTTTTTTCCCTTCTCTGATTAAATGTACTGTTGAAGTTGATTTATTAATGGAAATTAAAGAAATGTCTCATGAAAAAATGCCCCCTAATTATTATTTTACTATTCTTATAGATCAACCACTTGGGAATCATCTGCTCTTGTGGTACAAATCGTGGGCTATATTTTAGGATTACTGAGAATTCTCACCTCCCAGCTCCATATGTTGCTAATCTCTTCTGAGACAGTTTGACATGGGGTGTGGATATTTGAGAATCCGTATTCGCCCTGGTTTCACCATCAGCGGAGGGATGTAGGGCTCGGCTTGTCTCTTTTGCTCCATTTTATCTTTAGCATTTCAGAGGCTTCCTCACTTTGGGATACTAGAGGTTTGATGGATTCAGACAAAATCCTCGTTTTCCGCTCTTTGATCATTTTCTTTATGCCCACCTGTAATTTAGGCCTCACAAAATGCAAATGACTTTGAATGCTACACATCATGCATGCCATGATCTATATTCCTTTACCACTCATTGGAATAATCAGAGGCTTTAGAGACCCTGAGGCATATTGAATGATGTCTTCTGTTGAGGTTAAAAATATTCCAATCAAACATTTAGCTCAGAATTACCACAGATAATTTTTTCCTTCATTTACAGCTTCCTTTGCCTCCATCAATCGGAATGCCTCCTATAGTTTATAATGTCACAGCTCTTGTGATAAATACAATAAAAATTTCATAACATCATTATAATCATGTCAAGGTGAAGATCTTAATCAAAGTAAAGTTCAAGGCTTTAAAGGAAGCGGATGTTGGATACTATAAATTGTGAAATAAAAGCTGATCAAATAGCTGAGGCTTTGGCCTGCTGGAACAAGCGAGGTTTGGTCACCAATAAAACAAAAGAGAAGAAATGACCTGTCCTAATGGTTCAGGTTGTAAATTCTGGATAATATAGAATTTTTAAGCATTATCAGCAGAACAGCTTAGTCAACAATATTGTTCTTGATCAAAAGATAAATTGGTGGGTTACCCTTTACAGCAAAACCACACCATAAATAGAGAGGCTTCTTACCAAAACATGATCACAATCAGTGGAAATAGATATAAAGGCCTGTCTCTATTAACAACCCATGTCAGAATAAAGTCCTGTTTATCCATTCAGTTGTAGTAAATAAAGACCCTGGCCACTATTATTTAAATTTGACTGTATTTCACAATGATTCCTCCTCAGACAATAAAGCCACAGGTCTATTATATCTATCTATACCTACCTTGTCAGTCCGAGGCTCTCTCCACTCCACAGCCTGCAGGCTGCAGACAAGTCTTAGATGCCGTCCACCAAAAGCATACTAATCTAATCAATAAGTTATATTTTAAAAAACAAGAACAAATCTGACAAGAAGTGTGCCTACAGCTGTATAGACTACCGGTGTAGTGGAGCAGTAGGAATAGATTTTGCTATTGAGTTTACCTGACATGTTCCTCGCCTACGTGCGAGGTCAGCCGGTTTGTCTCACTGATATGAATTCCTTTCTTTTGTCTTTGCCTCTCTTGTGCTCAGTGGTCAGTGATATCATTTCAGCTGATACTGAGCAGGAGTCCTCATACATAAATATGAGCATGTCTGGTTGCATGTGCCCTCAGTTCAGAGTAGTATCATTTTTATGCCGCTCTAAATGCTTTCTCTTTAACACTGAGGGAATCAGTGTCATGAGCGCCGACTGTGGGAAATCACAGATGTATGAATAATAATAATATAGAATGATTTCCTACCGATAATTTTTCATTCAATGCACTTGTTCAAAATATATATATATATATATATATGTATATTAGGGGTGTAACGATACACAAAAATCACGGTTCAATACATACCTCGGTTTTGAGGTCATGGTTTGATTTATTTTCGGTACAGTGTGGGAACAAAATGCAAAACATAAATTTGCTTGTTGTTCATTCAGAACTTTTGTAAACAAACAATTTATTGTAACATACAAAATATGACTCCACCCATGAGTTATTTGTGTGTACAGGCTTTCATTACAAAGATATAAGGACGAAAATATGCACTTTTGGACGATTTATTGACAGTTGTGTTTTTTTGGACAGGCATCGACACAGTCACATACACTGTCACTGTGGTTTGCAGTGGTCCGGCATCTCCGTGTGGAATAGTAGTGTTCAAGTTCAAATGAATAATCATATAAATGACTTGGATCGATGAGCAGGGCGATCACAATGTTTTTCCTGGTTAGCGGACATGGCCGAGGACCCCTCTCGAGATGGGATTCTCAAACCACGCCTCCAGCACATCTGGGACCCTCGCCAGTTAAAATGAACACCAGTTAAACTGTCACACTGGAAACATGTCTTTCTCCGTTGCAATACTTAACCAGGAAGCCGAATTGTTCCCAAGCAGGAGACTTTAGCGACAAGGGAGGGTCTTCAAGCTCTGGTTTCTCGCTAGCGTTAGCTATGACGTAAATGGGCTGCACGTGTAGCTGCCGGCGGAAAATAAACACACCCAACTTCCGAACTCACCCGTGCACAGCCGTGTACCGAACCGAAAGTCCTGTACCGAAACGGTTCAATACAAATACATGTATTGTTACACTCCTAATATATATATATATAATACCTTTTTTATAAGATTCCTTCAAAAGTTTCCCCCTATGCCTTATCTGAGTGCACAGACATAGATGTAAGGTGTCTGAAAGCGGAAATCTTACTTTTTAATTGAACAAGTACAAGACCCAGTGTATCTGTAAAGGTGTAAGTTGAAAATACCTGAGCTGAAGGAATAGCTGTTTCATTACCTCACAACGATTCTAGAACTCCTGTCACTGTGTCTGTGGACCCCATTGTGGAGTGCTGATTGGAAGTGTCATGAGTGGTTCAGCCAGTCAATTAGAGGCACCTTCACCTTATTAACCTCTATCTCACTAATGGTAGAGCATGCTGAAGAGCTTGACTAAAGTACTATAGTAGGCTACATGCCCTGGCTCTGAATAATGAGAGCCCACTACAGGCCTTTGAGCTTGAAAAGGCTACCGTACATACAGGCGGTGGTTGAAATGAGATACTTATTCCCAGGAGGGGAAGACTGATGCCTGCAAGGAATGTCCGGAATCATGTGTGTGTCTTTTGTTAACGAATTGGCAAACAATGTGGTGGTCAACTGTGGTTTTGTGTAGCTGCAGTGTCTGAGCCCTACAGCACTAACATGGACCGCCACTGTTTTTCTTTAAATCATTCTGCAAAGCAGCTGTGTTTGCCTTTGACTTACAATTAATCTTGCATGATATAAATCAGAATTGCAGTGTTTGTTCCACAGTTGTTTTTCTTTTCTCATTCTTGAATAGTAGTAAATGATGTAAAGTATGTTATCTCTATCAGGCCCGCAAGCCAATTCCCAGCAAGCCAGATGGTTTAATGGTTTGAGTGGGCGGGTTGGCGCATTTACGTGTTCAAATAATTCTTCAACCAACACTTATTCTGATTGAAATAGATGTATTCACACTTATTTCTCCACGTCACCATGTAGGACCATAGCCCTATGTCTTGCTCAATATTTAAAAAAAAAAGAATAATTTAATTAACCGTTGGACTGAGAAATTAGTTTGTACAATCGGTTTATAGGTGATAATAACCGCCGCGCTCAAAGGTTAGTGTTAAACCAGCTGTCATAGAGGCACCTTCACCTTATTAACCTCTATCACAAGACACAAGATGACGAGACACAAGATCAGATTAAACATATTTGATATGAAATATATTTCAATGTCTTCTCTCCTGGAAGGCATTCTTCAGCTGGGCTCAGGGTGAAGGAGTTTTGACAATTTCAACAAGTTCTGAAATCGGTCGCATCACGTATAAGAAGAAACCTAACAGATGTTTCTCTCTAATCTCACATGCACATATTATAGTATATCTTTAAGATTACCGTGCCAGAGAGAGTAATCCAACATGGAGATGTAGAAAAGATATGGTGCAACAACTTGCTTTAGTCAGTTTTGATATCTGTCAACAGTAGCTAGTTTACTGTTGATTGGCAACACCATCAGCAGCTCCGGGATGCCTCTTTCATCGGTTATTGTGCTCCGAAAGTACTGACGTGATCTTCCAGAGTTTAATTCAAAGAGATGAGTGAAGTTGCTGTTGCATATTTTGATGTTTTTGGCCTGTTGGTTTCAGATAGTTACAGAAATTGTCAGCAAGGGAGGTAGTTTCAGTTGGTGTTTGACCATTTGATAAGCAGTTGATGAGCAATACTGACAGCTTCGGTTTCTAATAACAACTATGCTAGCCACTTTACAAGCATAGCAAATAAAGGAACAGAAACGGAACAATAACTTACTGTTCCAGGTATAATTTTAGATGACCCCTGAGACGTTTATGGAACCCAAATGGTATCTTTCAAAGCAAAAATTAAATAGACAAAGCAAGAAATCTCTCAGGGCACCTGCGCATTTTAATCTCTGGAGAAGATTTGCTTTCTGTTTTTGGGAATTATCATTTTGAGACAAGCCGCAAGGTTTCTCCATATGGTAAAGATGAACTTCCACTGTTAAGGATATTCTGCAGTTCAAGAAAAAGAAGAACATAATATACCTTTCTTCAATATATTTTACTCTCTCGTAGTGATAATCACCAGGGTCCCTAGTCCACACTGCCTTTTCCCTTATTTTGACATTTTATATCAAATATTTCATTAATACAGCCTAGCAAGGAGCATAGAACACTGTTTGAACATGACAGGCTCAAGGGGGTGAGGACGAATGGGCTTTTAATGAAGAGGACAAGGTTTTAGCTGGGGAAAATGAACACCAGCAAAGAGTGGGATTTACTTCTCTGTCGCTTTGAAGTTAATGTGAGAAGCTCAATTATAATTTATAATTTATAATATTTTTATAGTTTATAATTTATTATATTTTTTCTGCACTTTGCTCTGCTTCACAAAAATCTTTAACCTTTTGCATGAGGGGCATCCCCACATCCTTGATGTCGGCGCTTCTGCATCTTGTTTCACACGCTGCAAGTGGAGGAATTTGGTGTTTTTGCTGTATGTGGGCTATGACACTGTTGGCTGAAAGCAGCGTGTAAATGCACATGGTCAAGGCCCATTACCTCACCAGTGAGTGGTAGTACATTCAATACAGAAAATGACTTTTTGGTTCAGTGAAGTAAGTGAATTTTCCTCTTCATATGTGAGCATAAACACCTTCTTTGCTGCAGGGATTGAAAACGCAACAGTTTCAGTTACTTCACAAATAGAGAAAACATGATTAAAAACATTAACAGGTTGCTTTGAAACACATGTCTTTGCAGAGAGCTGATATTGTAGAATAAATTAGGTAAAAATGTCTTTAAAACTAACAATATGTGCTCCAGATTCCACGACGTACTGACCAGATTTGCAGATTTCTCTCAAGAGATACGGTAGTGTTGAATTATAACTCAATAAGAATGGATTTAGTTAAATACAGCTCTCTTTCCATCAGAATTACCCTCAAAATCTTGTGTATTTTAGTAGTGATCCTAACTCAGGCACTGACTCCCTCTGGGTTACTAGTGTTACATAATTTTATGTAAACTTAAGAACACATTACCACTCAAAAAGATTTGACTGGAGAGAGGAAAAGGATATAGAAAAGAATAGCAAGCGCAACAAATAGATCTATTTTATATAATGGAATATATGTAATTAGAGAAAATCTGTAATAAATCAGAGTTGATTGAAGTATTTTTCCATGTATGTAAGTATGTTCCATGTTGTAAATGTATGCATCTTTGGTCAGACTCTTTCATTAATATCACAAGCAATAGCATATGGAGGACCAGGAAGTGTCACAAAAATAGTAATAAAGTACTTAACTAATTATACAATACACATAGGAATTATTAGAAACTAAAAAGGGGGACTGTAACATCACCGCGACCCTGAGAGGGATAAAGCGGTCAAGAAAACGGAACGGAACGGAACGGAACGGAATTTATTAATAGTTTCAGCACACTAAATTACAAAGTAATTCATTATTTGATATTGTTTTAAATAGGGTTTCCAAGTGAAATATTAATCTATTAGAGCCCGATCGATAAAGGATTTTTAAGGCCGATACCGATACAAATATTTGGCGGTTTAAAAATCCGAGGGTTAGCCCTAACCCTAACCCTAGCTGACAGCAAATGGAACTCATAGAGCAAACCGAGCTAACAGCTAACTGAGTTAATAGATCAGGGCTACAGCTCACAGAGCTTATCAAGCTCATATTGGCAACAGCTAATGGAACTAATCAAGCTAACAGCTAACAGCTGAAAGAGCTGCTAGATTAGGCTATGGCTAGAGAGCTAATAGTGCTAACAACAAACAAAATAAATACAGCAGGACTGAGTCCGTTTAACAGAGAATTGCAGTGTTATGTTTCAGCACAAGTTTACAGTAAATACATGTACTAAAGTAGCCTCCCTCAGCTTCGTACAGTTTGGAGGTAAAAGTGCTTTAAATGCTAACTTTAAATTAACAGATGATGATAACTAAGTAACCACAGAAACAAATTTTTTTTTTTTTGATGGCATACATTCACTTTGGGAAGGTTAAAATTGATTTACATGAAAAAAAAAAAAGAAAAGAAAAAAAGTTTGTGTGGAGCCCTATACTACAAACAAACTGCATTAGTAGATAAAGCATTTTATTTGTGCTTCTTTTGCCGTTCTGTTCTGCTCTGAGGAGGACATCCATTAGAGAGGACACCAAACCAAACCAACTTCCAGAATGTGCTCTGCTTCTTTCTGATCCTTCCGCTCGTTTACCTCCCTTATGAATTCTCCTTACAACTCTGATAACACCAGACGCCGGAGGGCTATTTATACACCAAAACTGTATTTGCATCTGAAAGCCAGTTGGCGAGCACAATCACCTTTCTCATAACACCCACAACAGGGGCCTCTTACAAATATTTCCTCAAGTTTGACAGTGCATTTATTCAGCTGGCAGGCCGGGGGAGCAAGTGGCTGACTAACCTTGCATTCCGATTGTGAAGGTTATCACTTTCCGAGCTGTGCTAGAGTGTCTCGCAGGTGCGATGACAATTTCACGACCAATTACGCTCCCTCTCACTCATCAGCATTTGACAATGTCGCCTAAGATGAAGTTCAGGATTTTACTACTGTTGGAGCTGAACTTTGCTGCCCTCATCCTTCTTACTAAATACAGCTGTACCCACTGTTTAATAAACTGTCTTTCATCAAGTTTATCACAGAATTATTTTGAATATATTGGTCCATACATTCAGAGTGCAACTGCTGGACAGGACTCATGCTGATGGATGAGCAACTCGAGGTGAATAAAGGGATCTGCAGTTCTCGCAGGCTGTCAACCTGCCAGCACTCAGCCGAAAACTTGATTAAGTGCATGCGACTAACACAGTCACAGGACCACACAGACCTCATCACAGTGTACATACAGCTTATGGAATCATTTGTAATCAAATGCTGTTAGAAACTTCATCCACTGCAGAAGGCTGTGCACTAATGTATTCTTGTATGTAAGTTTGAAGTGTTTATGGAATAATCCTACAATTGACCAAAAAGTAGCAAGAATTTATTCCACTTTGCTTCAGAAAAATTAAATATTTTTCTTTGACTCCCAACGCAATCAACTTGCTTCTTTGTTTTCAAACTATTTTACCATATCAAGGGGTCCCCGAGGAGATATGTTTCCACTCCTCTGAAGGATGACATTTACCCCCAAAGAACATACACAGTGAGCGTAGCCTTTATCAAAGCAACATATGACAGTGACATTTCAGAATATGCCACGTTGCACTTGTTTGCACTTGTAAGGCTGATGATAAAGAGGCTCTCGCTCTGCCAGAGGCTTCATTAATGGTTTTCGGAATGTGAAAAAAGAGGGGCCAGCGTTTTTATTGGCACTCAGCAGGATTGTGCAGCAGCCATACACACTCACACCTTGTGATCTAAGTAAATTAGCTGTGAAATGTGGAGTTGTGCTGATGTCAGGTTTTAATTGAAGCCCTCTCTTTCTCACTTTCAAGGTGGGCTACGCAGATTTTTTTTCTTGCAGAACCAAATAGAGCATGACAAACCCACTAAATTAAAAGGTAAATCATAGATCAAGCTAGTGATTTCTTTCGTAAAAAAAATAAAAAATGGCAATGCATTCATTCACTTTGTCTGCTCATGTCAGCCTTTTTCATGGGTAGCTGTAGGATGGAGCACAAATGTACAATATAAATGATTTGACACGCAGTCCATTGTCTATGCTCCTGTGCCTCAAAATATGTTCCCATTTAGCAGCTTCTGTTTCTTACCTTATTGTTCAGTATGATAGGTTACCCAGCAAAATTGAAAACGTCACACAAGACGTTTTCCTTTGTGACCTTAAGTTCATGCAGTAGGACTCGGTCCAGTGCAAGAGAAATCGCTGTGGTCTATTTATGTTTATAGTTTTCCTGTTATCGATTTTCATTTGCAGAAAAATCTGGGTCACCTTTGGAAAGGCCACCGATGCCTCAACAATCAATCAATAGCCAGCATTCTTTTTTTCCTGCAAGTGTTTTGGAGGAAAGAGCCCTAGATCAGACATTTCTACATAAAACTCCTTCATGTTAAATGTTATACAATGCAGTGCTCGAACACATCAAGCACAGTTTTATTTTAGACTTTACCAGAATAGGGCAGAGCACTACATGAACACCTCACGGCTGTGTCTGTTTTATTTAGTAGCAGGTCAGACTGAGGTCCTGTTTTGGCAAGAACCTACAGGGTGTAGTCAGAAAATGGGGACAACAGCATATGGACGGCTCTCATTACTGTAGGCTTTGTAATGATGTATTAAGCTTTTTTAGCACAGATGTGATCCTTAATATCGCTGCAAAGTAAGGTCAACGATAATTACAACTAACATAATCACCATCCAGTAAGTGATAATCTTGGTCATGTGGTTATTGAAATCTCCTTATTAAGCATTTCAAATAGGCCCACATGAAATTCAAATTGCCATTCATCTGTTCATGAAAGAGACATTCAATGCTCTCTAATAATTAAATTATACCCATTGTAAGGCAATGCTTACACTGAATATTGCAGCTGCCATGCCTTCTCCAGGTGATTTTAAATGAACTGTGGACATTTTTCTTTACAACTTTAAATATAATCCATATAATATATATCATAAGAATTTAGAAGTAGCAGAAAATAGGTAAATGTTTTGTATATTTTTGTGTATGTGGTAAGGCTGAACAAACTAATCAAATATTATTGAATTGTTCAATGCCATGCCATTATAAATTAAGCATTGTGGTGCTAGAGAGATGCCCCAGCATATAAATGATAGTCTTCAGATGTGAAGGAACATTTTTTTTATTTACAGACCCTGATCCAAATCATATTTGTTATAATGCTGTCAAATGAAATGCAAAACTTACCATTCCCAGCAAAATCTTCACTTATATCACAGTCTTAACAGGAATGCTAAAACCTGGAAATTAGTTTTCCGGTTCCCTTGTCTCAAAGTCAGTGGGTTTTTTTAATGGGTTTTTTGGACTTTCCCATTTTGTTCTACATCACAAAATACATAAGCAGATACCCCATTTTTGAATTTAGAGTAATTACATGTCTTTAATAAAGATTGCAAGTGGCTAAACAAAACTATAGAGGTTGTTGGGGACATTAAGTGAGTTCATCTTTCCAGGGGAACTTTAGTTACTAACCATTCTGACTCTAACTTTACAACTCGTAGAGCAATTCATAATAATTGAATCATTTACGATTAAAAAATCATACACATACATACACATACAAGTGCTGATAATCTGTGAAGGTTTTCTTGTTAACCAAAATGTGTAAGTATCACGAACGTGTCCAAAACCCAATTAAATAATCCCATAAACCTTTTGAAGAGAGAACCAGTGCGATGCTAAATTCTGGATTATCCTACAAAATATGTCACCCCTTTAAGACTTTACAGCGAAGAGCAGCTCTGTGAAGCTAAAGTGAGCCGCAGGTTCTTTCAGCTGTATGCTAATGTTGGCATGCTAACATGTAACCATGGCAGTCCTGTTAGTGGGTACTATGTTTACCATGTCCGCTATCTCAGCATACTAACATTTGCTAATAAGCATCAAACACAAATTACAACTGACACTGATGGGGAAAATGTCAACCTCATGGTGATATATGAGTAAAGAGGAAAGTACAGCAAAGTCAGTCAGCAGACCATCCTCTGGGGACCATGAATGTATGTTCAGTATTTAATGGTCATCTATCCAATAGTTTTTGAGATATTTCAGTCTGGACCAAAGCAAGGTACTGACTAAAACCAAACCCAAGAACAATAATAGTAGTGTGGCTAAAAAGAAGAGGAGGCCCCAGACCAATCATTCATTGGGCTGTTGAGTACTTAAAGATACAGGTGCTGCAGTGCAGGGAGGGAGACAGCAGACAGTCCCTGGCCTCTTCAGCAATCGGAAAAGACCAGGTACACTTGAGGGGAAAGGAACACCACAACGCACCAGCAGAAGGACCACATAACACTCATTAATCTTTCAAATCACTCTCAGTTTACAACTTTGGCTCAATTCTCTCAGTGTTTTGTGTATGGACACGTGCTACGAAGGTTGTCCGTGTACTCGATGCAGCAAAGCAAAAGAGTTCTTTTAAAGAGCTAAGCTTTCCAGTGAAAAACAATACATACCAATGTAGACCCTCCTGTCCCCTAATCCAACTTCCTACTAGGGGTGAACCATAGAAACACCTTAACTGAAGAGTTATTCAAATAAGGATGTTTTTGTTATATATAATGTGTTGCAACATACCACTTCAAAGTTGCTACGGGTCTATTGATTGAAAACTGCGTTATACAGTGTAATGCAGTTGCTTCCTTTACCCTTTGTAGATCGAAAACAGCCTTCATTAATAATCGCAGTGCAGAGAAAGATAAGATAAAACAATAATTTGCATTAATCCTTTTAATGTGGATTTTAATGGCATCTGCTGTAATATCCTGGATTCAATGGAAGGATCTCTCTGTCTCTTTCTATCTGTGTCTTGCAGTCTCTCATTTACTGAGTCTTTCCACACTTCTTCTACAAAGTGGCAGTTTGAGTGTGGCTGTTTTCGCACTAGAGATTGTCTCAATGGCTTTTACTTTCCATTGAAGCACATCAGCCGTGACACATGTTAATAATAAGGAACATCTCAGTTTAATGGCTACCACCACAGGTCCAGGGCTGTCAGACTGTGAGTGTCACATGGTAAATGAATTCATAACAGCGGAGCTGCTTTTAGCACCCTGTGCTGATGGTGCAGATGAATGATCCCATGAAGTCAGGTGTCACTACATGCACTGTGACTGCATTAGTGTACAAGGGGAGAGGATCATTTAAAAAAGATGTTTCAACGTACTAGCTGCTATGACACAGTAGGCAAACACTCAATGACTGCATGAACTAACTCATTTGTTTACAGTTGCACAATAAAGTAGGGCATGTTTTAAATACTATATGGAAAGGAAACTGGCAGCACTTTATGGTAAAACCTGAATCATAGATGTGCTTTGAAGTCATGCCTTATTGAATGTATACTACTGACATTAGTCACACTGTTTTATGATGAGTTATAACACAAACACATACAAACAAGCTGTTGTTTGATGACTATGATGTGGGTAATTCCATTCTCCTACAGTCCTTTACAGTGCCATCTTTGCTTGCAGAATGCTAGACATGCAGGACTCTTCTTGCTATACCCCACCTATCCTACCCTCCTCCACGAAGGTGCTACAACAAACCAGGGGTTCAAGTCTACTGTCATATTCAAGTAATAATTTTCCATAAATTAAGTATGGCACCCAATGTTCATTATTCTGTCTTTGAGAACAGAACATGTGCTGGGTGGCTGGTGACTTCCATCACACACAACAGGTTAGACCATTCACACTGGATGCCTGAGACGTGCTTCTCAGACATGTGTCAAGCGTGGCTGCGTCACGGCATCTAAAAATATGGTGACTCGCCTATTTCTATGGAGACACGTGCGTGGTTCGTCATATGGACATCATACCAGCATTTCACTACGGTTTAAATGTCTGTATCTGTAGAATATGTCACAGACATGAAGATAATACACACAACAGGTGAGAGGCAGTTTCTTTCCTGTGCACGCTCTGTCTTTCCCTCCCTCGCTCTCTCCGGCTTTCTTGCTCTTTAAGTGGGGTGAAGGAAAATCACATCATTATATTATATCGATATTGATGATTTTTTATTATTAACATCATAGCAAACTCGATGTAAACAGATAGGGCAGGAAGGAGCTGCACGCATTGCTGCTGCCACGCAGCCTATGTGAACACAAGCATGTGAATGAGCAGCAGCAGCTTGGTAAAGCAGCTGCCACGCAGTGCACAGGCATCTGGTGTGCCCCGCCTCTAAGTGTCATGAGGGTTCCCTTTTCACCGGTGTCAGTTGGTTGGTTGGATGGATGGATTGATGGACCCGTTCAACCCTTTTTTTCTGTTTTTTCTGCTTTGTAACATGGGTTTATTACAGGTGCACAAGTACATGCAGTCCAGATGTTGTTCAGTCCCAGTGCATAACATGGTATGCAGCATCAGCTGGTTCTGTAATTGAGGTTGCTGAAGTCCTAGCAAGGTTCACTCAGTGTATTGTCATGAAGAACAGATGCACACTAACAAATTGCTATGCGCAGCTACCTTGGCTGACTTAATAAATCTTTTTAAAATTGTTTTTATACCTGCTAGCACAGTCTCATCAAAAATGTTGTTAAAGCTTAAGAAAGGTTCTCTCAAGGCAACTCTTTCACAGTACCTCACAAGATGTCAGACTGCAAATGGAAATTGGTGACGTTTGAGTTATCGGTGTTTGACACTTAGGTTTGAACCACAATTGGAGTTTTGTGGTCTTCAAGTTGTTGCCTAGGTAGAAGGATATGCATGGCTGGACAGGGTGAATTGTGTACATGAAAATCTTCAACAGGCTGCTGGTGTTTTTGTATCACTAAAGAGAATGAATGAGACCGAATATATAATTCATGCATTGACTTGGCTGCTGCATTTAGAAAATTACTTACCCATTACTTGGTATTTGGGAATGCACAGCAGATTCCAGCATGTTGATTTTTTTTCTTGTTTGTATTTATCCTTATGCAATGTTAACCTCATGTGGGCCTCTGAAGGGCTGGGTCAGAACAGTTTTTGCTGTAATTATAAACAGCTTAACAAAGTTACACTATGGCCTGTAGTGATGCTCTTCCTGCTCACCACTATGTTACACACAAACATACCTCATTCTTACAGCTGTTCGTTTTTAAGCTGCTTTTTTATCCTTCTATAGACATTGCATGTTTCATTGTTGTGCACAGTTTCTTTATCCCTCCCTCTTGAGTATGCAGATGGAGCAGCTCTTCAACTGAGTACAGCTGTGGGTAGCGTATTGCAACAATTAATATGCATAGCATACTTAATAAGCATTGACCATTAAGCTGTTTGAGGTGGCACCTCTGTATAAACATGGCCAAAGCTTTGACACACACAAGGAGGATCAGCAAAGAGTTACATAATCATTCCTTACTGTATATGTGCTTATGTCAATAGCTTATGTCAATAGCTTTCTCTGTGTGACTCAGAATGTTAAGGTTCCGACTGTCCTGTTTACAAGACCTTGTTTAAGAGGACCATGGTTTTTAATCTTAGGTTTAAAAAATATTTAATTGATTCACTTTGCAGAACATCTCTTAAGTGATACAGGAACATACTGCTAATATTAGATTACTGGTAGTAATTGGTTGTCTTAATATAAAAAAGAATTGTATTGTCTTTCAAAATAAACAACTTCAGTTTTGCCAGCTGAAATGTTGGCAAAGTATGTTCCTGCAAATTGACAGACAAGTTAAAACGTTTTCTCTTTAGGTTCAATTGTAATTGTTCCTCTTGTCACAGTGCTTTGCTTCTTATCAGGTTAGGTTTAGGCACAAAAAACATTTGGTTAGGATTAGGAAAACATGTTTTGTCTTAAAATACATGTTTTGGTTGCCACAGACACGGTTTTACAGGTCATGATAAAAACACCCTGTGTTGTCCTTACAAACATGGATGCAGATGACGAAACTTCCTGTCAAAAATATATATTTTTTTGTTGCTACATACACAGCTGGACCTTGTCACGAGGTCACCTTAAAAATGTCTTGAGGTACCACATTTAGAAATCATGGAACACCATGGCCCCTTGTCAAATATATCCAGCAGTTTCACATTTACAAATGTTATGACGCAGTTTTGAATGGCAGTCACTGGCTTGGCAGCCTTGTTGCCTGCAACTCCACCACCATCTCCCCCACCTCCCGAATTGAAAGTCAGGTAAAAAAACATGTAATATGAACATGGTATGACACATTCTGTGGAATTGTCAATACAGTAGATTGTCCATGACATCGACAAACACTTTATCCTGGTGATTGGGCTGTCAGAATGTGAAAAACCTTATTTACCTGTAACTATAGATGTGCTGTTCTGTCTTAAAGCAACATGAATGAACTACTACCTTCTCGTTGTCATAACAACCAGACACTGAGACAGATAATTATGAGGGTGATGGAGCAGTGGGGGTTGAGGTTCATGCACCTGATAATTTTTCATTAGCTCTGCAAAACTGAAAAAAAAAACAACTGTGCTTAAGTTCAACTTGCACACAGTTAAGTTTAGTCTTATGACAGCACATCAAAGACTGAAGGCAATGATGACCATGATCTTTCCATAACCTTAATCATGGCAACACTATTATAATTACAGAGTGTTTTAGTTATCTAACCTTAACCACACAGTGTGTCAAAGAAATAGTTTGACATCTTGTACATTATATGGTTAAGATCCAAGCAACTCTCATATCTGCTGGTCAAATACACATCTTAGTAAGGAAAGCATTAACTTAACATAAAGACTGAAGGCTGGGGGAAAGATCTAATCTGGTTCTAAAGGTTACAAAATCTTACCTGCACTCCAAAACTTCACAAATGAATTCCATTACATTTTGTGTAGACACAAGTGTGTAGATAAAAAAATCTAGTCCTGAGAGAAGTTCTGTACAGGGATATCTCTTAGACGGGGGGAGTTACCTCCTGTAGTCTTGTCGCCACTTTGAGACTGAGATTTTGCCATTTTCCAGTATTTATGCTAAGATGAGCGAGCAGTTTCCAGTCTACAGTTTCATATTGAATGGGCAGATATGAGAGTGGGATCTATATTCTTATCTAACTCTCGACCAGCAGGTGAGTAAGCCTACCATCCTAAATTGTCCAACAATTTCCTAACCCTAACCCTAACCCTACTCAGTCTTTCCTTAATCTTAACCAACCAACTAGTCTTACACTACCCATATTAGGGTTTTCTTCTGTTTACCAAAACCTCATGTTATGTTTTTGGAATTGGCTAACAACAAGAACAAGAACAAGATTGCTAAATGTCAAAAGCGGTTGCGGTGGTCGATAAACTACTGCCACAGGGAGAAACCATTTAGAAGGCGGACAGAAAAAAAGCACCATATGGCCTCAACTGCAATGTTGTGCTCTTTAGATATTGCCAGCTTATGTGCAAGATGGCCAAAACAAAACACCAACTGGGATTTCTATGCCCTTGTTATTTAGCAAAATGTTAAAAATATAATTGGACTTCATAAACTTGAGCTTTGACTTAAATCCTTCTAAATCAATCATACCTGTGAAGTAAGCTGGAGTAAAACCTTTATAAATTGTGTCTTGCTCAAATCGTTTATTTTTTGGGCTGGGTGTAGCACCTGGCAGTATAGCATCTATGAAAGCAACTACCTGCTTCTAAACTCTGTCTATTTTGCCATTTTGTGTATCTCCCATATTTACCCTCCCACTCCCTCATCCGGTTCCTTTGCTGCTTCCCCTCTGCCTCTCCTGTTTTCATGTTCTCTTTCTCACACAGTGTCTATCATTTCCTTTTCTCTCCTTCTCGCTCTTGCTACTCTCTCTTTTCTTGTGCTTCCTTTGAAGTGCTAAACAATGAGAGGGCTACGCTCCCTGTTAAGCTCGTAGGGTAATCCAGGCTGAAACTGCATGGCACAGTGCAGCACAGCAGAATCTTGTCCTAGGGACCCCAGGGGGATGGGAGCGGGGAGGAGGCAGCATCAAAAATATGGTCAGCATGCGGTGACAATGACAATGGCTGCACACGGAGCCTTGATCCTCTGAGCTGTCACCAGACTACTTCAGCACAGTGTGGTAGATGAATGCTATGACTAATTTCAAGAGAGCGTGCCTATCTCTGTGTGTCGCTCTGATTGTTGAACCTTGACAACTGTCAGTTTCTTGACAGGATGTCTATGGGACTATCAGGTTGTAATTACGGAGACCAGACGATTTCCATGTCAAGACCCTATTGGTTGTAATGATTGAATTAAAGCAAGTCATTGGTCCAGCATGTCAATGTTGAGGACAACGACGATCACTCGTCCTTTCATTGTCTTCCCTCTTCCCTCGCATGCAGCCACATATATATCCATGCAGTAATGAATGCTATTCATTACTAAAGCATGGAACCGGAAATGAGTGCTTTGGGAAGCAATCTGTGACTAATACATATACTATCGTATGCTGAAGCATCTCCCACGTTTCCTTGGAGCTATATCTTACAGTTCGTCACATTATGCCATATGCACGTCCGTTTGAAATCTGATACGGCCTCTCTCCTCTGCAATTTATTTTTTTTTCTGTCTGTGTCTGGCTCTTTCTTTCATATTTATAGATGCTAATGCCAGCGTTGGATGATATTCTTTTATGTGGCCCTTGATGCATTTCTTGAGTCAATCTGTCTCACAGAGCAAGCTCTACATGTATAATTCACCCTCCCATCAACTACTTTTAATGAAAGCAAATGCCTTTCTCCTCTTCATAGAGGCATGACTGATTCCACACAGGGATTTGTGATGACAACTTGAAGTTTCTTATTTGTTTTTCAAAGATCAAGAATTTTGATTAATTCATTTGTGTAGAAAAAGCATATGTAACACGTCTGCTCTCCCCTGCCTATAAATACCCGTGCTGGGTAGAAGATTTCGTCATTCTCAGTGGTGCTATGCAGTTTTCATCGAAGGCTGTTTCATTTCTTTGATTACTCTGATGAGGTCAGCAAGTCTGGAGGTCTGCTAGGGTTAGGGTTAGGGTGAGCTTTCTTAAGGTCATTTTACTTAAGCAGAAACTCAGTTGATAATTGCTTAGCCCATAATGAAAATTATGTGGAGCCTGATGTCACAGTATGGGTCATTAATAATTGTATTAATAATTTGCAATTTAATTGGATAATTACGCAATATTTTTGTGTCGCCATACTTCTCTTGACATTGCATGGGTGATATTGATTTGATCTTTTAAAGTATGAAAGAGATTTTTTTACGTAAGTTTCTGCTGCGATAATAGATAATGTAATTATTTTGAAAACTTGCCGTCAGTCAGATGAGATGGTTAATATTATTTTCTTCCCTCTTATGCACTAATATTGTACTAAAAATGTTCAGTATTGAACTGATAAAGGGTCATATATTATTGTATTATGAGATTTTATCATTTCTTTATCACAATTTTACAAAATAATCGTTTGGGAAAAATAGTAATAAAACAAACTCTTTCAACTAAAGGCAATCCTCCTAATGACGAATGCAGGAAAATCAATGTCAGGCAGGTGTGAAGTAACCAGCAGGAATCAAAGCCATGGTGGCAGGCTCTTCTTATACCCAGCGGTATTTTGAGCTCATGTGTTTACCATATTCAGCATTTAGCTTAGCATGTTAGCACACCAACGTTTGCTAATTGCTCTGCGGTAAAGTTATCAATAATACGTAATATGCAGCCTCCGGTTAGACTTTCCGAATAAAGCTTGCTTACAAGCTGTTCACATGTTATAACATAATATGACTTTTGCAAACATTGTGGAACTGTCACGGTCTGGTAGGGCAGAATAATAATTGGTTAGGTTTAGGCACCAAAATAACTTGGTATCAAACTTTTGATTAAAATAACTAAATTCAATCTCTCTGATGTTTTGTCAAATCATGTAATGTAGATTATGGTCAACTTACTTTCATAAGTTAACTTAAGTTAACATAACTTCATAACAAGTCATTCTTTATTCGGGCACAAACGGGATGCAAACCCTCGTCTTCATTGCATGACCTAACCCAGCTCTATGTATTACTGCACTAGAGGAGGAGGGGTACCTACAGCGTCAAACTGGAGCCCCTGACCAGGCTGCTGTATTTGATATGGCCTTGGACAAATATACATTTTGACCAGACCATGTTGCTCGCCAAAAAATTTAAGGTGACATTTTTTTACCTGTAGTCGCACTAAGGACTAAGGAGCAGTTTTTCTATAATGGCACTCTGTTTTGTTTATTTCATGCACACAACGAGGACACACATGCTTGCTCATATATGCAGGCGACAGTTAGTCCTGCCAATGGTTTCACACTATTACAGTAATTAACAGTTGGCGGTAACACGCCAAGATATGCATCAGTGCGCCAACAAAAACGGGAAGGAAATGGTTGCTAGAAAGTTAGTATGTAAATATTTCTGAATTTAAACTGCAATGTTTTCTGTGATAGGAAATATATTAAACAAATCTGTCAGAGCTCAGTGTTACACACATTTGGTTATCCAACATTTCCAAAAATATCCCGCGCTGTCTTATTCATTATATCATGCTAGCCAGCAGGCACATTGACTGTTGCTGGCAAAAGCTAGAAGAGGAAAAGAAGTCTGACATTTTGCATGCAGTCACTCTGCCCAGAGGTTGTTGAGCAACAAGTAGCTCCATTATATAGGCCAACTGCCCTGACATGCAATATTTTCTATTGTAGATTCTTTCTTTAATTCTATTGTGTTTTTTGTGTTTCACTGCAGATGTGGATGTTTACAGCTGGCATAGAAACAAGAGCATGAAGTGTCACAGTGTTTAGTGTTCTTTGTTCAGCTTTGGAGAAGTAAATAAGACTTGAATCAGAAAGATACATGTATCAGACTGATTATGCCAAATTTCTGGCCAAGCTTATACAAATCATTAACAATGTCAGAAATAGACACCCAGGAATCACCCGATGTAAACCCTTGTGACGGAGAAGGCTGCTCTCCATCTTTGCACCAGGTGTTTGTGGGGCAGTTACTGCATGCATGACTGAACAGTTTTATGGAGTCTGACAGGAATTGTGAGAGAACTCAGGGATACGACCTGGGAAAGAGTTCATGGAGTGCATGTTCATATTCACAAAAAAGTTACTCGGTTAAGTTACAGTTGTTGATGGTATTCTTCTGTATTTGTTTCTATTCATATGCTATGATTTTTCTTACACTTTCCTCTTTTTGCTCCATAGGTGTTTGTGAATTCGACCAAAGGGCGAGATGGAGTGTGATCACAGTAAAACGAATAAGGTATTTCTCTCTCAGATTTTGGAAACTATAAAAGATTCAATCTGTGTGTTTTTTGTGCTTGCATGCATGTGTGCATTAGTGTCCTTTCCAAGCTCTACTCAGCTAGTCAACGCCGTGATTTTGCTCTGGTGGAGCATACAGAGTGGGACATACTGAATCAGACAGGATGGACCATTGAGGTTTTGAAAGCATTGCTTTGCCATGATTTATTGATGTCCCTAAGATGATTTGCCTTGACATTTGCTGATGCTCTCTGTCTCAAGCAAGCCCCCTGCCATCATAAAAGTGCTTGTCCGTGGACCACTTAGTAAATATTTAAGGGGTCCCAACATCTGTGTTGACCATTCCCTTGATAGTCAGCTTCAGAGTCTTGTGAGTGTCAGCTGTGTTGTCCTTAAATTAAGACTTTCTAATAATATTAGGGATTACTGAGATCTACCCTTACTTTTTAAAGCTAGAGCAGAAAGTAGACTCCAAAACACACAAGAACAAATATTTCAGCCGTTCAACCAGACATCCTGGCGCTAAAAATGAGCTGAAAGTGGCCTGCGTAGAGCTGCAGTCTTGGGAGTTGATTCACAGTGGGAATGGCAGTACTAGCAAATGTTTATCATTTCATGGAGCTATGTTATTCATTGTCAAAAATTTATATAGAACTGTACAATATTGTATGATAAATCAGAATATTTCTCTATTGCAGCTAAACACTATCCCAAAATATGTTTCTAAGTACATTTATGCCTGGTTTGCTGCCTGGTTTAGACAGTTTGTTCAGACTTTGGTGAGTAAACTCTCACTTGATACAAGAGATCACAGATTGTTGTTCAGTGTACAAAATGCATAAGACAGTCCAACTTACAATAATTAAAATGAGTTGAGAAAAAGTCAGTGTTACGCACTAAAACCTAATGTGTGTATCACTGAGCTCTAACAGATTTATTTAATATATTTCCTATCACATAATACATTGCAGTCTTATTTTTCAAGTAGTTTAAATTGAGAAATGTTTACATATTAACTTTTATAGCAACCTTTTCCTTCCCGTTTTTTGTCAGTGCATTGATGCATATCTCGGCATGTTACAACTTACCAACTGTAAATTACTCAAATAGTGTGAAACCATTGGCAAGACTAAAAATGAGGAGAGGTTTACCATTCTTCAGCTGCACATACTACCAATGTTGTAGTGACATAAATCTGATTGAGAATCAGCAAAGATCCTGTTTAAGGACCCCTCACCTGTTGCTGTTAATGGGTTTATGAGACACCTTGAACTGGTGAAGCCAGACTTGTGATTTATTCTCCATATTCATCATTGTCTCAACAAAATCTCTGTTCAGCACAATGATAAGCAGTTTGCTTTTTTGTTTCTCAAAGGGCAAAACCAGCAGCACCTCTTGATAGTCGATATCTGAATCTTGATAGGGCGATGGAGGCATTTAGAAAACAAAGCCGTTAATTCAGCGGGAAATGCAGCTGTCTGTACAGAACTCATGAGGAAACATTGTTTTTTGACGTGATTAATTAAACAGAGATGTCAGACCGTATTAAACATTTACATTAATGATCAAGCAGAGTGATGTAACTGACAGACAAGTCAATCTTACCCACTGCAGACAGAAACAGAAGCAGAACACGGCAAAAATCAATTGATTTGGGAGAGTTTTGCTCAGTAACAGCAGCTCAGTAAAAGCACACATTTACACTATGCCAGTGCTTGAGGGTGCCACACTCAAACTGAGATGTATGCTATTATTGATATTGACAGAATAATTATAAAAATGGATTTTTACAACAGTACGTAAAGAGTTTTAGCTGATATTAATGCCTGGTTGAAACCGTGTACGACTGTAATTAATGCAAGTCTTTTCAAAAATGCCAGATGGAAGTACTCAGATTTTATGCAAATGCTAAATAGTGCTCACATGTTGATAAGTTAAATGTGTGTGTGTGTGTGTGTGTGTGTCTCTCACATTCTGTTTATGTAACTTACATGCACGCAGTAACTTACACGTGTTACACGCGCACACACACACACACACACACACACACAGAAAGGCTGTACGCACAGATTTGCAATCCACACACTGAGTGACAGGTTCGGAGCTTGTGTTGTATGAACTGAAGAACAAGGAGGAGGGAGACGAGAGGCAGGAGCAATAAAGAAGCAGTGGTGCAGGAAGAGGGGCATGTACCACAATACAGGGGATATACGCTGAGCAGGTGGTTGGAGCGTAAAGGGGAGTGGAGCTGATGGGGTTCCACCATAGGTAGCGTGGTCGGTCAAGCACAGGCTCACCAGTTGCTTAGACAGAGGTTTAGGATCAGAGATTAGACATACAAGTCAACCTTACATGTATACAGACGTGAAATCAAAGCTGAAGTGGCTTTAGCGGCCACCGGGCCACTGGGCTACCGGGCCACAGCCGAACTAGAGACACTCACTTCATTGTCTCGTGATTAATCACGTTTGTCATTGTTGTCTTTCAAAACAGTCCCTGCCTCATCACGGGGCGGGAGAAGCGTGCCTTTGAGACAATCCAATGCTCTGCTCCACTCTAACACTAATATAATCTCCCTTCTCACTCAGGCCCCCCAATGCATCTCCCTGACAAAACAGTAATCAGTGCACAGTTTCCCCTGCCTCCCATCCCTTAATGGGATGTTAAAAACTGCAGCATGTTTAGTACTGTTGTTTCGCTCATCTCCAATTTCATTTAAATGTTTCCAGTAGGCAGAACACAAACAGCAATTCAGGCAGACTGACTGTGCTGTCTGACAACAGGCCTTTTTCTTATGTGTGTGTGTGTGTGTGTGTGTGTGTGTGTGTGCGTGCGTGCGTGCGTGTGTGTGTGTGTGTGTTTTGACATCCTGCAACATGTACCACCGTACTACAGTGTATTGAACTACATTTCTCCTGGCAGTCAGTTCTAATGGGTTTAGGAAACATACAACACAAGTGATGTGTGTGTGCAGATCACACAGCAGGATGAAGCAATCCGGAATAATGTCTTTTGTGTTTGCTATTTTGCAGTGAAGGCCACCCGGTTATTCATGTGTATTCAGCCTGATTCTGGAGCATTTCTCTTCTTCTAACTTATTGTATTCTGTATTCCTTGTACATGTCTGTTCTGTTGAACAGCCCTGTACCTTGGATTTGAATTCTTCTTTAGGTGGAGGAAAATTGAGAATCTGTGAAGTCCAGGAAGAGGCCAGTAACCCTTTCTGATGTGCATAGAAAAAAACTCTTTGTCTCATTGTCAGTTGTTTTTGTGTTGATTTTCCTTATGTATTTTGATTTTGAGTTTTAAAATAGAAATATAAAAAGTATTTTTCTTTTTGAAGAAACCCTCATATCTGCCTGTCAGTCCACCAAACATCGTGTTTAATGAAATATCTTAGCCATCGTGACAGTGCCATAACGACAGAAGCTGTGAGATACAGATGACTGCGAAGAGAAAAAAGATTTACTATCTATTTATGCAGATAAAAACAATATGATCCTACCTTATTCACAAAGTCATTTGGTAAAATTCCAATTTTTGGCATGGTCTCACTAATGTAGAAGAATCTTTTCTTTTTCTTTTGCTAGAAGCATAAAAAGTACACCCTCGCTTCTGCTAAATCTTGGACTATTGCTGAACATATGCACAAAAACAAAATGGATGGAACACAAAGAGAGTTTCACTCGGCTTTGGTGTCCAGTGTTCACGTGTGAAACACGATAATGCAATACCTTATTTCTCAGTTGAAGTGTAATATAGTTTTGAGTAGTTTATATGGTTGTACTCATAGTTATTTTTGAAATATTAAAATTTTCTGGTAAAGGATAAGTTAACACAAAAATTGAAATTCAGCGATTATATACCCACACCCATGCTGATGGAAAGTCGGGTTAAGTTTTGTGTTCCAAAAAACTTTTCTGGAGCTTCACATTGCAGCATTCTCCTAAACAACTGAACAAGATGGGGGCTTGTTTTTAAAACAAGAATTAGAATGACTCTATACAGCTTGTGTAATACAAGTTTTCACAAGCCCGAGATCCCAGTCTTATTTGAAAAGAAGATATTTATAATTTAGTACTAAGCTAAAAGCATCTGATGTGGGTGTATTAGCTCGACCATGCATCATGGGTGGAAATAACCTCTTTTCAAATCAGGTCGGGATCTCTGGGCTTCTGTGAACTTGGATTAATGCCGGCCAAGCGGTAGGGAGTCATTTTATCATATGTTTTAAATCAAGTCATCGTCGACTTCAGTTGTGTAGGACAATGCTGCAATGCTGCGAAGCTTGAGAAATATTTTGTGGATAAATTGTCTTTATGTAGACAAAACAGCCCAAATGTTTAGTTTTTTTCCCCAAACAACTGATGTATTGACTTTTTATCTGTTTTTATTATTCCTGAGTGTCAGTGTCGTTCTTGGTCTGTCAGACTCTCTAATATCATATTCACCTGGTTAGTGAGTGGCATTTTTACTGCATACGAACAAAGACGGAGGTGGAACCGCCTCACAGCAGGGGGACGGGATCTTTTGTCATATGTCCTGCAGTGTGAACGTGCAGTCGAGCACTGGAAGTTAGCCAGTACACAAAGGATCTCAAAGGAACTCAGATGTTTTAGATAAAAGGAAAATATATCCTGAAGTCATGCAGAAAAGGAAACCAAAAACTGTGTCTGCTTTTACGTGTTTCGTCATCAATAAGCCAGTGTGTCTATGGTGAAAGGGCATATTAAGGAGACAGTATTTGACAAGTAGTAAAATGGAGTCCTTGCTGCTAAGCCCGAAGCTATGATTAGGGCCAAATTCTAATGCGCTTCATTTGCTATTCGTCTGACAGCTGTCTCTGCTCCCGCTCTGTCTCCAGTGTATTCTAGACGTTGCAGCGGTGGACTTCTTGAAAATCAGCCCACTCCCACTCCCCCGCCACCACCTTCAAATCCAATCTCTGTCATGTCACCTCTGTCTGATCGCCCGTGTGAAAGACGTTTTATAAATGTCTGAAAGTACATATTATTCATCACACACACACACACACACGCAGACGTGAGCGTGGAAATGAAGTTGCTGCTGCCACTCAGGGTGTTTGCAGGTGGAAAGGATAGAATTATTTTATAGATGAGGTGTGTTTTTTTGAGTGGCACAGCTATTATGCGGGGGGAAATAAAATGGTCCAACTAAAGTCGAGATGGAGAAAGATGCAGGCTAAGCACACTTATCTGAATTTGGTTTTCTTTATTTTTTTTCTGGCACTGTTTGACTCCACAGTCTTTTTCGTCTCTTAGGGAGGCAGATTTAGCTGCATACAGACCACACAGGTCAAGGGCTTTTTTAGTTTTTTTGCAGCAAAGGGAAGTTGTAAAGCTTTTGTTTCCCTCCTCCCCGTATCTGCAGCCACTTCTTTATCTTAGCTCCATCTCAGTATCATCTCCTGATAGCATCTGTGTCCTTTATCTCCTACATCTTATCTTGAGCACCAGACACAGGGAAATGCAATCCAAAAGAGAGAGAGAGAAAGAATAAGATAGATAAAGGGAGCATGGGACTTAGGGAGAGAAGGGGCAACGATGGAGAATAGATGGTGTGACAGAGTGAGAAAAAGAGAGATTCAAAGGGTTTCTCGAGGTGCCATTAAGCTCTGTACTCAAGAAGTGAACAAAAAGAAGGGAAGGATTTGTCAGCATCAGTCGTCGTTCCCACCATGGAGCAGCATGAAAGTGTAACTTGTAAAATTAGAATTCATTTATTAATTTAATGCTGAAAAAGTCATTTTATAATAACCGATTTAGGCAATAGTGTATTTAAGGTTCTTTTTCCATAGGGAAAAGAAGCCTTTTATCTTTTATACCCCTGTTGACAAAACACAATGCATCTTAACTGTCTTGTTTTGGGTATGTATTGATTTTCACTGAGTGATAAAAGATACTACCTTGTCTCTATGCACCAACCCCAATCAGTGCAACTCCAAAGCACTCACTTTGGCATATAATTGATCCTAGTTCGCACACTTTCGTTTGGATGGATTGCAGCACTTGACTCGATTCCATCCAGTTTTCTAGTCGAAAGTCTCTGCTACCCAGTTGAAGAAGTCAACTGCTCGTCTAGGTGCTAATGGACTCTCCAGAGGTTGCCTCTGGTTATAAAAGTAATAACCTGTGGTCGCTGTCAAAAGAGCTCTCTCCCTTAGGCTGCCAAGGTGCACTCTGAAGAGGAGAAGAAAAGGCAGGGAGGGGATGGAAAAAAGAAAAAAACAGTAACAGGGAACATTTTCATTACAGCCCTCAGTGTTGGTTTCAATAGCCTCTGGGATTCTAGTAACAGATCTTCTGCTCGTGCTCTGCTCCCCATGTGTTGCAATTATCAATCGCCTTTAGCTTCTGTGCCCACATGAGCAGCCCAAAGAAATCATGTCTCATGAGAGTTGTCTGTCACACAGCTGAAGGGCAACTGAAAGAAAGAATTCCAAAAATGATTACAGAAACTGGAGACCATCTTGCGATGGGATCATACCAGTCACGACGCAAGTGACCTTGTTCACATTCGGACCCATGACTCCTCAGTAATGATGAGCATGTTATTACACGAGACCACACTCATAAGGACTCACAATTATTCACCTGGCACAATACTCACAACTGCTTCTGAGATAGTTCCCACTGCAGTAGGTGTATGCAAAACACTGTCGCTGTGACAAAATCTGCCCACAAGACGAGTTGAAAACAACACCAACTGTAACAGAGTGGACAGGGATGGCTGGAACTTGGTCACAGGTGATATGCAACTTAAAATAAATGTTGGCAAGGGGCATACCTCCTTAGTTCCAGCAGCTGTGCTTGGACAACTGCCATCTTTGATATCGGCCTTGATTTTAATCTCAACTGTACAGGTCTAAAGGTTTGACTGTATTTTACATTTGTGTGATCGTGCTGACAAAAATCTGCCCACAGACATATAAACGTACTGCAAAATAGTCAAAATCTGTTGAGGCTGGTAATAATCACGCTATCATTTATATTGCAGTCACAACCAGTTGATTAATATTAGACATTACTCACTGGAGTTGGTCACCTCCATGATCAAAATGATGAGAAGCAACGTGTAGTCACAGAACAACGAGAGGATTAAAAAAAAAAAAACCCAGACCCTCCCACCTCTGTAACAACATAATCCCAAGGTACATGGTAATTTATTTGTCATTATACAACATGCGGTTGCATAACAAAATAGAAGTTCATAAACTCTGTCATGCTACATACATTACAGAACATATATACATGTGTTCATAAAATGCCAATCGACTTTGGCTGTGCGTCAGCACCAAGCATCAATATCAGTCCACCTCTCCTCGTCTAGCTGTAGTCCTGCACTCTGTTGTACAGGAGCATGGTCCACCAGTCCAGATGTTGCGGGAGAAAACAACAAGTGGAGACATGACTACCATTATGGTTTTTAATATAGGGTGAGGGTTAGAATCACCAATCCCTGACTGCCTGTATCAAATTCAGTGTTTCAGTGTCTCTGATAAACCCACTAAAGCTCTCTGTCCATGTAGTGATTAGCTGGTGAACATAGGAGAGCATTTAGCAGGTAAAGGGCCAGGTATTTTCCTGGTGTAGGCCAAAATGTAGCTAAAAGAGTGTGAGACATGTTATTGTTGCTCCACAATTGCACATTGAAATTATGTCAAGACATACAGCTTCTAAGGAAACTGCAAACTGCTGCGTGTGACCGGCACTTTCTCTCATGTTGTTTTTGTTGGATTGTGATGAATGACCTGATGTACCTGCACAGTCGCGGCGCTCACGGATTTACCACACTAAAAGCCTTTTCACACCAAGAGTGATTTCTCATGCAGAAAACTCAGACAGCAATAAAATATAAATCGACTCCAGGTCTGTACTATAAATACTTGCACGGTGGCTAAAATCTGGGAGCAGTTAAACGTTGTGCATAATCATGCACTTTCAACTCAACTGAATAGGACATTGTCAGATTAGCTCTCGGATTTAAATTCACATCCTCGCTTAGCATATTTCCTAGCTCAGTAAAGAACAGGGGAAACACCACAACACAGTGTTTTTCCTGACAAACTAGTCACAGTTATTTTTAAATCCACCCCCTGTGCAGATTTAAGCCCATGGATATTCTATGATAGTGAGTCAACAGCGTTGCTCAAACCTCAACCCTCAATTTCATTTTAGTTAGAATAACATAAGAATAACTCAACATCTGTTTGACAGCCTCTTAGCTGTTTTAAATGTTCAGATTATTGTCACTGGTTTATGCATTCTCAGCTTTGACTCAACTTAAAATGTAAGTCTCACCTGCTCTGCATGTGTCTTTATTACTCACTCTCTTCACTTACTTTCCCTAACTCCTTCCAGGCTCTATCCCTCCTTCTAGCTGGCCCGCTGCCTCAGTTGCTCTGACCTCTCAATATCACACAAGCTGTCAGTGCCAAACTATGAATGTCCCTTGACACTTATTCGACTCAGACTCCCTTTGGCATTTCCATTTGCACAGAGCCAATTTCAATTTTTATTGCTGGTCGGGCAGGGGCTCGGCTAAAGCCTGCAGTCAGAATAAGCAAAAGTTTGAGACACAGAAAGAAACGCCCTAGGCGGAACTATGTGTGTTCTTGTAAATGTGCCCTTAGTGTGTGTCTTTGTCTGTTTCCTTGAAAGGCTGGCTCTTGTCAACTATGGAGGCTATATGAAGCCAATTTGTAGCATTATTACTATCTGAATGAACTTTCAGCAATCCTTGGAAATGGCTGGTCTAATGCATTCTGTGGATATTTTTATTAATACTTCAAGGTGCACTATGTAGTTGGGAAAGAAATATCAATCCAAGGACAACTATTTTCTGAAGTAGCTGTTTTACTTTGAATGTGGCAGACTCTGCCACAGTGTTTTGGGGACCTTGTTTATTCAGTTATGGAACAGATAAATATGTATTTGTTTGTATGAATTTCTTCTCCAAAACTACACAGTGGCCCTTTAAGAAATCAGCCTATTGCATTACAATACACTTTTAATGAGATGATTAGCATGTTAATGAGGGACCTCAACAGTAGGAGTGCATGGTGCTCTTGAACGAGTGCCAGCTCTCTTTCAGCACCATGGACAGCACCAACTCCTTCACTGTGTGGGAGGCTGCCCGCTGCCCATATCAGCGTAACCATGGATAGCTAATGACACCACACACACAAACTCACTATTCAAGTGTGCAGGAGTATTTCATTTTAATGGAAACGTTGGTTTTCGCTCCGATCGCTTCTTCGCTCTCAGGTGTGAATCTCGTGGGCAGAGCAGATTTCTATAGTTAGAGCTCTAAAACTGTAAAGAAGTGTGTCTGTATGTCTGTTCTCTCCAGGGGTGGTGCTCTTTTAGGGGGAGGTGGGACTGCATTATGAAGTCCAGTTCGCATGCCTCCAGCAAATGTACTGGAAGAGGAAAAGAGAGAATGTGTCATTACGCCCCGCTGTGCTCAAAAAGCCAGGCATCCCTATCATACCCTAGCTTCTCTTCACACATGGTGTGGCGCAACAGCACGTCTGGAAGCACGTCCTCTCATCTCTCAACCTGTGGTAGTCGGAGTACTACAAAGAGACAGCAGCGAGGAGAAGATCCATTTTTTTTTGGTTCATCTTATTATAACGTCGACATCAACCTTTAAAATCACAGACACGCTTAATCAATTTGATGTTCAATAGCAGGGCCAGGATTTGAGCCTCTTAGCTTTAGATCTCCGTTGCTCTTTATGTAACTGCTCTCGCACTTCTATGCGTGTGTGCACGCTCTGACGGGATTGCCTACAGGGAGCTCACAGGAAGGAGGATTTCGGGACTGAACAGCTGAGTGCATACACATAGTCCAGGGAAATGACGCTTCAACAAGAAGAATTGTTCAATTTGTCCCCAGTGAAAAAACGATATTCAACATGAAGCATGCACTTTTGTAGTGCCGGTATCCTCTCGCTCTCTCCCTCAGAGGCGTGTGGCATCGCTGGTGTCGCTTTGATGCGTTTGTTGACAATATGCTTTAAACACTCACCTTAAAGAGGCAAAAGCAGTATCCAAAGAACTCTCGAAAGAAGGAGTTGTGGTCATTTTCTGCTCATCCAAGTATGACTTCGCTTTCCTAGAAACAAGCCTCTGAATGATTGATGGTGCCAATGATTCAGAGAGCTAAAAAAAAAAAAAAGAACTATACCAACATTTGATTCATTCCCAAATAAGGAGGAAGCGCTGGTTCATTTGCACTTCCTTTCCAGATCCATGTTGACTGGGAGGTTTGAATCGCACATTAGTGGAGTATATTGATGGTGCTAAATAATGCTGCAGATGGTGTGCAACCAATTACCCAAACAGAGTCAATCCAAGTCTGAAAACATCCAGTCGCTCTTTAAAAACAAGTCATATGCAAACATTTTAATGACCTTGAAACCAGTTTTAATGGGTCGGCACATTTCAATAGCTAAGCAAAAGCACCTTTCACCCCCGAACAAAGAATGAATAAACACTTTCTGCATGCCCCAAATGTGAGAAAATAACACATTCATTGAGAGTCATTAGACCGTTTCTGTCTGCCACCGCGGGGAGTTTACATCTGCTAGGCAAAATCTGTTTCTTGAGCTTTAAAGAATTGACTGAATGTGTGCTGTATTAATGAAACATCACTAATAGGAATTCTTCTTCCCCGAAGAAGTCTTGCCTGCTTAGTGTTTGAACCCTCAGCTGAATGCAAATAGGCAGCGTGCCACATTCATACAGGGACCCTGAGGCTTCCCTGGTTGTACAAGAAAAGGGCACAAACATTGATACAACTTGGAGCATTCTCAGAAGAATACATGGCACCTCAAAGTCAACTTAACCGCTCCTTGTTCAAAGTAATTTGTGCCTGCATAATTAGAGAGAAACCTTGGACATTTTGGTCCATTTGTGTAACAATCCCTTTCTAATATGAAATATTGTTCCCATGTTTTTTCTTATATAAACATTATTACAGCAGGATGGGCATACACACTGCAGATATTTGAAGAATG
This sequence comes from Spondyliosoma cantharus, assembly GCA_900302685.1. NCBI lineage: Eukaryota > Metazoa > Chordata > Actinopteri > Spariformes > Sparidae > Spondyliosoma > Spondyliosoma cantharus. The sequence goes on along the minus strand of OMLP01036677.1, from coordinate 15,468 downwards.
ATATCATGAATAATAGAATAATGAAGAGGAAGAGGCTTGTTAATTTCGAGTTACGAAACGTTATTTGACAAGTGCCTGCAGTTATTATTACAATCCATTACTCCTTTCTCATTTTTTTACTGATTAACTGGCGAACTAGCAGAGACATTCATACATATTGATAAATGCAACTCTCACGCATGACACACACAACCGAGGATGTACACTGTACATGGCGTCTGCTTGGTGATTTCTCGCTAAGTAGACTTCGTTGGCTCGCTGAGACACGACTTTTTCCCCAAAAGCGACATATCCCTTAATCACCCTCCTCTGTGGAGTGTCTTCTCTCCTGCATGAACCCTGGCCCCTCATTTTCTGTGCAGCAACAGAGACGAGATGAGAGGGAGAATTAGCGCCGTGGCAGGGGCTGATTATTAGAGAGCCTCTGCTCAAAGCCTTCCTCATACCAATAACAAGCTGGGCCAAGTGGAGGTAGTGATGACTTAACCCGGATTAGCACTTAACTTCCATCCAAGGCCTGTGCATGCCAGTTAAAAGGCTATTCTTATACAGATTTTAATTTTCCTGGATGGTTGATAAACTAAATATGCAATTATCTTGTCTTGCCTCGCATCCTAACAATAGGTATGATGTATCATTTAAAAATGTGCTACGTGTCTTTTGGAATTACATCTCACCTAATAATGATGACATAAAAAAACATCCAGCTACATCCTTTTGAAAGGTAATTACTGCCTTTTCCAGTCTCAAACACAAACTGACTTGATGTGCTCTGTGATGAGCCCATGGTCCTGAATTAAACATGGTGGAGATAATCCTCGCACTCACTTGAGTGAATATGGTGAGACATAGTTTAATAATCCAAACACCAGCAAGTGGACCCTTTGTGTTTAGATTCTGATGGTTCAAAGGTCAGAAATGAACATCCATTTCACTTTGAATTATACATGTAAGTTGCATTATTTATAGAGCCTCTTTGGTCAGAGATATACAGCCATCATCGCCCTTGCATCAACACAACTCACTATGTTTTAAACTAAGTTATTTATATTAAACTGGAGATTCTTACAATACCCGGTAACTCTTTCTATGAAGCCCATGTCTATAATGCATTATAACACATTATGACACTACTTATTATGCGTTCTAATCACTCACAATTTTTGCAGTGATCATAGAGAATTAAAACGATCCTATTTGTTATACATTATAATAGTTGTAAACATGCTATATTCACTAGTATAATACAATAAACTTTGATTATAAGTGACTATAAGTGGGTGCGTCAGGTAATGTCATGAAATCCCTGTGTTATAGACAGATGGAATGAATGGATTACTCCTATTCTGCATCACTCTAGTATATTATATTGTTTATAATGCATTATAAACATTTTGTAATAATGAGTTATTATTTTTGCTTTAAATCGTAATGAAAATTGCTTATGGCTTTGATTATGATTATAATCCATTATTAGTATGCCCATGGTGCTTTATAGGCATTATAAACACAGGCTTCATTCACTTTATTCATACATATAAGAAAACACGATCGTGGGATTGTCAAGGTTTGGGTTTGCTTTGTTGTTTTTATTTCTGTCAGGTGGTTTCACCATTTTGTTCCAGACTGACCGTACCGGTCCTTGGTATACATCCCTAGTGATAGGCCAATCGGTCAGGCTCTACTACCAGCCCCACTGCTTTGTGTTGTGACGACCCTGTCTGCCTGCTTTCTTGCAGGTGGGCGTGGCAGAGGGTCATCGGTAGAGTGGCAGCTCCTGGGTTCATTAGCAGCACTGGCAACACCTGGCCTCTGTGAGCCAGTGAACTTTTAAAAGCCCTCTTGGGTTCAGCTGCTGTCTCTATCCTCTCTGACACATCATCCTGGGTTTGGTTGCTGTTTTGGATTGTGTTGCTGCACCATACAACACTGCACACACACAATCTTTCACACATGCACACCCCTACACTACGGAACTTACTGATTACACATCCCACTGTCCCACAGTTTACATTTCCTCTCATATTATCATTAATTCTAATAAATCATTTGGTGATCGACTTTGTTGTGCGCATCTCCCTTTTTTGTCATGACTGGGCAGCCCGGTTTGTGACAGTGTGGCACATGTTTGTTTCAATTAACATCTTTTCAGTGACGGGTCACAGGTTAACTTCCAAAATGCCGCTGTCGCAACACTCACCTGAACTTCAGTATTTTTTGTAATAAATTAAGCTAAACTGCATCATTTCCTTGCAGATGTACTGCCTTGGCTACAAATTGGGGATCATTGATTTATGGGATCGCATTTAATCAGTGTTATATTTTTAAGCAAAAACCTGTTCAGCTGTTTCCATAACATCGCTGTTGATTTCAATGATGCATTGATCCAAGGTTGTCAGGATAATTTAAGCATCTAACAGCTTAACTGTGATCCACTTTTCGTTGTAATTTCGAACTCCCTCTGTGGGTATTTGCTTTTGTTAGAGTCTAAATAGATACTGACAAGTTGTTCATATCTCACCAAATTACATTTCCTGTTGGAGAAAGGTAAGTTAGTCAGGGGAATTTCATTTATTTTACCGCCTTTGACGTGTCTATTGTGAACGAGACCCCTAGCTGTGTCTCTTGTGCTGAAGTTGTTTTATTGAATATTCCCTGCAACCTTTAGTAGAGACTTATTCAGCACGCCATCTAATTAGAGTATATTGATGGGAGGCTTTTTGTTGCTGGTTAAGCTGGAGGGAAGCAAAGGCCGGTGATTGTTGCGAAGTGACAGGTGAATCATAGCTAACTGCCTCCAGTGGTATTATTTCTCAACTCCTCTCTAATCGGTGCAGACAGACCCAACTAATGGATTTAACTCAAATTATTGACAGCTGACAGTTAATGGGCTTTTGTTGACCTTCGGTGAAAAACTATATGTTCGGTGTCGTGAGAGTGGCAGTGCAGGCCTCACACTGGGGCAAGTTATGGACCACTTTCACCTTCATGAGTGGATTTGGTGATTTTTTTTTTCCACTTTTTGTTGATCGCATGGGGAAGATATGCTGTTAAACAGTGTTGGGAGTGACGCGCTACAAAAGTAACGCGTTACTGTAATTCCACTACTTTTAGTGGTAACGAGCATGTAGCAAAATATATATTTTTTTTATCAGTTGACACAATTACAATTACTGAAATATAAATGAGTTTGTTACTCGCGCTACTCTCTTTTGTGAAAAACGAACGCTTGCAGACATGAAGATGGACAGGTCTACTTTAGCTGCTTCTGATCTAATGTCGCAGGACCTTATGGTGGCGCAATGATACACCAATCGAATCAATCAAACAGTGTGGATAGAATGAATTTTCTCTGCTGGAAGTACAGACATTACTTTTCGCTCGTCGAAATTAAAGAAAAAAATGTAGTGGTGAGTTGGCAATTATGTGCAGGTGTAAAGAACCTATCCACATCAAAGAGTAGCAATTCAAATCTTATGAAGCGCCTGTTGAAGCAACATGCTTTGACAAAGCTAGTAGCGAAAGACCCCAACTCCATGCAAACAACCAAAGCTAGATTTTACACGGACTGCAGTGCAGCCGATAAGCAAGGCAGAGCTGAATAAATTGATTGCTGTATGTTGTCGATGACATGCATCCTCTGTCAACTGTCAGTTATTGTGTCAGGCTGTTCATATTTGCATTTAAAAAGCAGACATAAAAGTGACTTAAAAGTTACTTTCCCTAGTAACTAATTACTTTTGATATACAGTAATTGGTAAAGTAATTCAATTACTTTTAAAAGAAGTAACTAGTAACTGTAACTCATTTTCAGTAACTTGCCCAACACTGCTGTTAAATATGTCACAATCAGAATCACAACCAGAAATGTCTTCATTAGTCCCGCAAACTGGGACATTTGTGCGTCACAGCAGCCAAAGGACAGTTCAATATAACAACAAACATTAATAATAGTACAAAATAAACAATGTAATAAATAGGTAAGAAGAAGAGCTAGAGCAAAACTAGCAATAGAATCATATATGCAACGTATGTTCAAAGATAAAAAGTGTAACTATGAACAGTGTGTGCAGTGTAGTGTGTACGTCTGAGTCGTTCAGGTGCATATCGAGCAGATATGAGGTGGGGGGGAGGGGCAGCGGAGCTTTAGCCCGGCTCACCTTTACTGACCGGTGTAATGAGATTACCTGCCTCGCACGTCATGTCCACAGCGAGAGAGAGAGAGGGAGAGAGGGAGAGGGAGAGAGGGGGAGAGGGAGGGACGGAGGGAGATGAACAGGGCTGCTCCGTGCGGTTTGCTCGCATTAGACCCAGGATCCAGCCTCCGGTGAAGTGTTGCTGTGTCGGGGCAGCAGAGTGCTGATGTGCCCGTGTGAGGTGGCTGTAGCTGCCCTGTCAGCCGACATTTGTGTCTCCTTTTCCCGTCCGAAAGGGATTTTTGCGAAGTACTTCTGGAGCCGAGACATGGTAAGACGTTTTGTTTGATTTCTGGACGACTGTCGTCGTATTTTAAGCGCACATGGGCATGTCACGTTACGCACAGTTGCAGTGGCCCAATTAACGTTCCTGTCACTGCGTAATTTGTCTCGTTTTGAGCGCGGGGTGCAGGAAGCCCGTCTCGGGCGCCTTGCATTGCCAGTATTTGCACCGTATCATGTCGATTCCCCGCCGTGAAATGAGTAATCCATTGGCAAGGCGCAGTCGTTCACCTCAACTCTGCCCTGATCAGCGCCGCTAATCTCTGGAGGGTGAAGTTTTCAAACAGTGACTGAGCGCATCAGCGTCCACTTTGGATTATCCAAGGCTGATATTCCATTAATGTCTCTGCTCCACTGTAAAATGAAGTCATTGGTGTGCACAGGCTGACTGTGGAGTTTTTTTTTTTTTCCCCTAGTTAATTACCTTTTAATATCAGTGTTTTTTTAGTTTTGTTTTTTTTGTGTGTGTGAAAAAACCTCGATGAGTGTGCAAATTCACCAGCTGCATTTGTCTTTTCTCACACTTGTGCACGTCGCCTCATGTGCACATCAGTAATAGCCCCTTTTTTTTTTTTTTTTGGAATTCGGAACACGATTGGCATGCAATAACCCACAGCGCAGCAGGAGGTGATGCATGCCTCTTTAAAAACTTAATTCACTCTCTCACAGCCTTTTCACAGTCTCACATAGAAAGGTAATACGATTATTTGGCAAAAAAAAAAAAAAAAAAGAAAGAACAAAAGCCCAGGTCTCTTGCTGGTTTAGGGCTTCACCACCAATTAACCCGAGCAGCTTGCAGAGTTCTGTTGGTAGTTGTTGCGGTGTTGAGGACCCTGCATGGCATGTGGTTATTTATTTTGAATGCTAGAAATAGCAATAATGATAACAGTGAGCAAGTTATTGTTATTGCAAGTTATTGTTTTGGTTTGAGATCACAGAACACACACTTGGACAGCAGATTTGCCACAGAGAGCAGCAGAGTCCCGGAGAGTCATCATGGACAAAGCAGTCTAACTCTACACGACTGTTTCTATTGAGACCTTGTGCTCTCATCGGCAAGACATCTTACTAAAATGAACTGTGACTCTAAAGGCTTGCAAGACTGTTGCTCTACAGCCTGAATAGGCTATGAATCTTCAATTGTGGCTGGCGCTGAAGCTAAATATGTGCTGATACGCTATGGGGTGTAATTAATAACATTCATGACAACCGCGTCTCGTTTAGGTGTGCCTGCTCTAAATCGAAAGAGACATATCATTCTCATGCTCATAATTTAAATGTAGGTACTACTAGAATAGGTTTACAAAAAAAAAAAACGCACCATCTTTGTCATACTGTCCGGTGCTGCAGCACTGTAGTCTCCCTCTGTCTAAAATGCTCTGTTTTAACTCCTGTCTCTTCACGGCTCCCGCCAGCCTCCTCCGATTGGTCATCTCACATATACCTGACCCATCACCGTTAACGTAGATCAGGTCACATGTGCAAAACTAGCCGTGAGGTATAAATTATGCAAATTACACTCTAACGTAACGTGATGTCACAAAGTCACGGAATTGAAGGTGGGGCTTCCGATGAGGCGTTTCAGGACCAGGGTTTTCTGCAGGAGAGAGGAGCTTCTGATGGAGCTTTTTAACTTTCAAGATCTTTCCATACAAAAGAACCTACATAACACACTGAAAGACAAGAAAAGGAAAAATCCAGAGTAGCAAAATAGTTCTCCTTTAAAACTAACTAACCTTGGTAGTTTGCACGCTTGTTGTTTGTTCTATTCATTCCACACACATAGACCTGAGAAACACACATAGACCTGAGAAACACACATGCACACACATAGGATAACTCAGTGGAGCGATATCAAAGTGTCAAGTGCCACATAGGCAGGACCTTGCTCAAGGGACACCTCTGCCAGTTGAAGTGGCACCGGTACAGCTACCAGCCCAGACTCCGTGACATGGCCTGAGCTGGCCATGCTCTGGATCTCAGGCCAGGTCTCAGTGGACTGAGCTCCTGACACCTGGTTCTAGCGGCTTCTCCTACTGTGACACATGAATGGAATGAGCCTCATTAATGTTATTAGTTGCACCTGTGCTGTTCTTACTATGTCAAGTCAAAATGTTTGCTGTGAGGAGGAGGTGTCACTATGTCCAGGGCCAATTTCTACTTAAAGGTAAAACAGCTTTTACTGTATTATTGCTTCGAGCATTACTCTCGAAGTGGCCATTTTAGCTTAAATGTAGAAGGAAAAAAAAACATTGAAAGTGATTACTTGTCTGAAAATGGTGGAGCTGATGCTGTTAGGTTTGTAGTATAATCCACAGGTAGATATAATGAGGTAGTTTAGATGCTTAACAGGCTTCTTAATTAGCCGGCAATGCTACAGCGATAATTGAGTGCGTAATTAGACACCTGGCCCTGCCTGTTGGACAATCAGATTCAGATGGCCTTTGCAACATGTTAACCTAGTTTGTGCGTGTAATTGTTTTACCATACACCTTTGCATTTAGTACATAACCGTTAAAAGATGGAAGATGGGGGGGTGTATTGAGGTCCGTCAGTCTGCCTATAGAAGAACTCAATTAACGTTAGTCAGGAAGTGGTTGAATGCTAGCTGTTAGCTGTTATCTAGCGGCAGAACAAATCTTGTTTTACCTTGAAACATGGTCCACAGATTTGTACTATGCGTTTTCTTTCCAGTTGTCAGTAGCTTCCCACCCTGAGCGGGATGTCAGGGGAAAATGGTTGCCATGTTAATATGGTTTATCAGAGGAATTGCATCATAAGGAACTTCTGTGCTTTGGTGGTTGCTGCTTGATGGATGAGGTCCTCACCTCTGTTATGAGCCTCAGGACTAGTTAAAGGCATACCATTTTTATTGCCATGATGGAAGATGGGAGGCTCAAGGCGGTCCGTTCTTTAAGTATTAATAGGGTGAACTAAAGAGGTTATAAAATACTTTAGCAACTCAAGTGAACCAGAGGGGATCAATTAGGCAGTGGTGAATTATCCTTACAAGTAATGGAGTGTCTTGTTCATACCAAAGTAAGAAGAGGAAAGCCCTCAGGGTGTGGCTCAAACAGGTGGAAGTCAAAATGAGACTCATAACTCTGCTGGATGGTCGGCCTCCCCTGGATGTAGTAGGTTATTTGAGACGGAGCAGCTTGTTGGAGAACTGAGTGGCACCTCATCCTCAAATCGCTGCTTGCATTCATTCAGTCTTACATGCACTCGCACAAGGCAGACGAGTGTGTGTGAGTGAGTGTGTGTTTGTGATAAAGCAGTAATTAACACGGGCTGCAACACTCCCATGACTGACTAATGATCTAATCTCTCTGTTGCATCAGCGCTTCACACAAAACGCATTCTGCTGCTGAATCAAATAAGACTGCACTAATTTTGCAGCCCTTGAGCGATGGAGGCAGAAAATTATCTTGGGAATTTAAAAAAAAACGCTCTAATTTTAGGGTTTTAGTATCGTCTTGTACTAAAATGTGTAAAAAAGTCACTCATAGTTCAAGGTTGAGGCTGACGATATTCTTTATTTTGGTCGCTGTTGACACAATGCCCATTAGTTCCTACTGAAGATATAAATACTTAATATATTTTAGATAAATGCGTGTAAGTCGATTTTTGATAAACATTACTCAAGCAGAAAAATGTATTGTATTTGGAGTATTTAGAGTAGTAACAGCAGCGGAGAAACATGTAGGATTGACTCTAAACAGGGTGTTTTTGGACATCAGTGGAGGTTTATGACACAGAGGAATAAATTCAAGTTGATCAGGCTTTGGATACACAGACAAAACAAAACAGTCGGGAAGATAAAGAATATTGCCCATATTGCATCCAGCTGACACATGTCCTGAAGCAACACAGACCAGAACATTGAGAGTGAACCAAAACAGTAAAGTTGCACACCAAAAGATCCATTGATCCAGATCAATATATCAATGATATATTAATGATCAATTGCATCAAATCGTGTTTTTTTTTAAGATTCACCTTTACTTTGAAACTACCCTGGCACCAGTGTCACCTTGTCCATCCAACGAACCTCCTTTTTAAACTCTCAAACACATAATGGCACGCAACCAAGAACAAGGCAATGAGGATATTGACCCCTTTCAGGAATAAATCAACAGTGTGGAAATGCAGTATTTTGGGCTTTGGAGAAAAGACAGGTGAACAGGCAAACAGAGCTTCTCACACAGCGGTCGGCTAGCTTGTTGCTGTCAATACGGCAATATAAGCTGCTTGTTTCAACCTTTTTAGCCTGAAAAAAAATGCATGCAGACTGAAATTCAACACTGCTCTCCTGTTGGGAGATGCTGTGACTTCAACCAACCAGTGAGTAAGACAGTTTTGTCTCCTTGACAGTTATTATTGAGCCGTATTTTAGACTCTTTTTAACTGTATTTGTCTGCTGTTAAGCCATGTTTTAGTGAGTGGAGTCAATTTCAAGTAAATTTTACTGCACTCTACTCAATTATCGCATTGTTGTCCAAATAGTCGATATACTGTAGTATGATATCATGATGGAGCTAGTGATTTACACCCCTGGTGATGATAGTTTTGCAGAATAAGTAATCATTTTTCACTTAGTTCTTTGATCCATTTTTTTGATATAAAGATATTTCTTAGAGCAGTTTGAGTTTGACCACATATTGTCCAGAATCCAGAACACCGCAATTTGGCCAAAATACTTATTGTCATTATTAGGTGAATGGTTACAGGTTATCATCAAAGAGCAGGCTTGGATTTTAGATTTCAAAACACAGTATGTGCTTCTCAATTTTTTTTTTTTTTTTTTTTACTCTCAAGTTTCACAGAGTGGAAAAAAAGAGGATGAGTTACAAAAATGGGATTTCATCAGAGTTTAAAGAATATTTTTCCCCACAGTACATTAGTATCATGACTTACTTATCATTCAGCAAATATCACTTTACTCATATGCACAATGGACACCTCAGGGTAACCATTTCAATGTTATTTGATAAGAGACTCATGGGTAGTGATGCCTGAAATGATTTGGGCCCAAGTGCATAGTGGCAGAAAAAGGAAACGGGAGCAGTTGTGAAACGCTCCTTCTTCCCTCTCACCGTCCTCCTGGTATTTCAATTTCCAGTGATGTTCTTTCACAGATTCAGATGCTGTGGGTTGCAAGCCTGTGCTATGATTTACCACCTTCTCCCTCCCTGTTTCTGTGTGGGGAAGGGCAGGTACCGCACAGTGAGAACACTATTATCAGATCAGCAGCTCAGCATCAGATATCAGAGGTAGTAAACTCCATTTCATCTCCGCCACCTGTAGGGGAATGAAATGTGCAAATGGGAACCATTAGTACTGAACCAGTGTAATAGGCTGCAATGAGCATGGAGATGAGTCAAGACACAAGCGTGTTGCAGGAGATTGACAGATGATCTGATCTCTGCAGCAGGGAAATGGGGTCTATGTAGTTTGAGGACATCTATTTTCAAAAAGTCACTGATTTCTTGAGTGGTGAATCTTTTCTTTCTGCCCTATAGTCTCAAGATTGATTGCCCTTTTATCTCGCTTTCATATTCATAACTTTTGTCCAGTTCAAGCTTCTTAAATGTAGGAGTTACTGCTTGTCTTTGACATTTATGATAGTAAATAAAAAATCCCTGGGTTTCATGATTGTTGTTTGGCAGAAGAATCAATTCTATTATTATTTATTATCAATTTGAAGTCCTTTTGGACTCCAGGAAACTGTGATGACTATTTTTTCTTTTTCTTTTTTCATTTGACATTTGAGAAAGCAATTCATTGATTCAGTGTGAAGAAATCTGCAGATTTTTAAATTATGAAAATAGTTGTTAGTTGCAGCCCTAGTCCTCATTACCGTCAACTGTTCAAAATTCGAGTAGAGCTGGCGGTAAGGCCTTAAAAGAATATCACAATATTTTTAGGCTGTATTGTGATATACACTTTTGACCAAAAAGGCCCTACTTTGATATCAATACTGCAACAATATTTAAGGGATGACTATTGGTATTTTCACAAAATAAAATCACAATGGGATTTCTGCCCAATAATCATCAGTAATGGAAATATAAGGACTTTGTGGGTAAGGGCAAGTATCAGAAAAAGAGTCTGAACAGTCTGGTGAGTTAAGAAAATAACATCACTACTGTAATTCAGCCTTTAAAAACAGACAATGACAAGACTTGTACCATATCATGATTTGCCAATTGGTACCAATGATGTTCTGGGTGGTATTGTCTACCGCTCTGCAAGATTATTGATTTCCTTCTAATATGAACTCTCATTGTCGTTTGTAATAGAATTGGTGGGTAGTGTTGTCCACATACTTAATAATTGAATTCTCTCCATTTCGGGGTATGCAGTCATGGGTGTATGGTGTGGACAGCAAAGGGCTAAGCACATGACCCTGGGGGGCTCCACGTTGAGGATTTAAGAAGGGGAAGGTAGACTGCCACGTCAAACTGTCTGGGGTCTGTGTGAGTGTGAGTTTAAACAAAGAAAAAAGCTTGGTGCTACAATATACTATAACTGCACATATGGATTTGTTCTCTTCAAAAGAAAAAAAAAAAGAAGTTACTTTTAATACGCTTCGAGGAGGTAGAGATATCGTACAGAGGTCATGCAGTGAAGTCAATGAAGAGTTGGGTTTCATACTCTTTCTTAATTAACTGTACTTCACATATTACACATTGTAACTAGCTAGTCAGCATCTGTAGAGCTTTTTCCTTACTTGAAAGGCATTTAGTGGAAATGCCAATGAGATGCTGGGAGCTGTTTGCTAAAGTGGAAGATGAAAATGAAGAAATGCATTTGTCTTCTTGGGCTTTGAACAACTATTAGTTTAGTTTGTAATGAGAAGTTTATTAAAAAAGTAAATGTAATGTATGTGTAATGTAAAGAATGTTTAACTGCTTTTTCAGTCCGTGCTGAGCCAAAGCAATAAAACCCCTTTTGAAATATGAAATTAGGGCATTTGCATTATTTATTTGTTTATTGTGACTTTAGTCAGACTGGTTGTGTTCCAGCTGTGAGCTGTTTACTAGAGGGTGGTTGGCATTACATCTGTGGTGGCTGTCAGCACAGCAGAAATTCCCTTGAGCCACCCTTTAAACCCTGTGGTGCTCTGCAGTGGAGACCACAGTGTGTGCTGAACTTTATGAAAGTTTTACTTATCTTAGTATTATAGTATGGTACAGTATAAGTATATTAGTATAAGTATATGTACAGACATCACATGTTTAATTAATACCATGGGGAACACAATTGCTTACTTTTCTCCTTCATCGCATAATTATATTGATTTTGTTATTTCATATTTTGCAAATACATGCTATATATGGAAATGTATACATTGTTTTCAATCTTATTTAACCTAACGTTAAAGAGTTAGTTAGTCAAAGAAACACTCTGACTTTGTTAACGTATACACTGGACATTTGTGGACCAGTAAAAAAAGTTATTCTTGAGCCCTGCTGATATAAAGTGCCTAGTCTTATGATGACCCACTGAAAGATGCAATACAGTGCTCTGCAAATTGTACATGTTCACTGTGCAAAATAAGAAAACTACTTTGTCAACTGTTCATGTTATGCACACATATTAAAGGCTCATCCTGTCAGCCTGTCATATCAGCAGGAATATTTCCCTCTATAGCCTTTATCTGCCCATAATGATGACATGTTGATATAATCACGCATCCCCAATGTAGTCTACTCTATCTGTCTGTATTTTGAGTCGATAGAACTGAGGTCAGAGTTGTCCTTCATATTCAAGCATCCAGGTAGTGCCTTACTGTGCTTCGAGTGTATTTTTGAAGAATCCCTGTGACATATATTCACCTGAATGTTTCTGTCAGGGCTGTGTTGGTCTATAAAAAAACTATTTCAATACAAATGTGTGCACTCCGTCTTTTATACAAACCATTACAGAATCCTTTGAAGCACTTGAGCAGTCACTCAGAGGTGAGTGGATAGCACTGTGCGCTGGCCGACATACCAGTTAAGCTGGCTTTTAAAAGGAGTGATGTAGGTTTTAATTGACATATCTTGGTTGAGACCATCCTGCTTACGAATGCATTTACAAATGTCAAATACAGCTGTTACAAATGCATTGGCATAATGCAGCTGTTACATAAAGATGTTTGGTAGAGAGATAAGATATTTTTTATCTCCTTATAGAGGTCTATATTGCGAGTAAGCAGCTGGTGGCAATTCATACTAGAGTATCACTCACCTGTCTTTCTCACCAGGTTTTTACAACACAAAGTGGATACCGAGCAAGACATTTGGCAATTTAAAAATAGTCACTTATACTGATATGCTACACATGCTAAGCTAATATCTGCAAATTCATTGGCCTGGCTAATTTATGGGTTGTACAGGGAACAACATGATTTGTTTCATCTTATTTCAACAATATTGCTCATCTACATAGATAAATGCATAAAAAAATAGACCACATGCTTCATAATGCTAAACATTCTCTTCAGATTCTAGTTTTCTATGGATTAGTCATTCTATTATGTGTTGAGGCCCGGAGACAAACCCTGTGACAATCACAGCCAAGCTGCGATTAGCAGACGTAAAAGTCACCCACTGAGGTGAAAGACTTAGAAAAAGTCAAAACTGTCGCCTGGAATCAGCTGCATGCATTTAAGACCATGTGGCTAAGTGGTTTCCATTGTGCAGAGCAGTGTGCCTTGTGACATGGATAGGGCATTGTTGATGCTAAGCAGACAGCTCAGAGTGGTCGTGGCACCCACATGGCCTGAGCTCAGCGAGGGTTTAGAGATTTAAAATGTGGTCATGAGATGACTAAGGCAGAGGGATTAGAACCTCTGAGATCTGTGCCTCACTCGCTCCACATTAGAGAAAATGAGAGGTTTAGTGGACCACCGGGCTCTGTTGACATTAGATGCAGCTGAATACATTATCTATGTTGCTGCACTGCATGTAGGTTTACTTTTCAGCTTCCCATTATTGGTGATTCAATAGAATAGAAAAAGAAATAATGAAAATCACAGAGATATGATGTGCAATTATAGCTTTTAAATGTATTGCGCTTTTTGTGCTTGGCTCAATTTAGAAAGAATTTCGCATTTTAATTGAATTTATTTTTGTTTTATACCATCTATTTTACTAATTCAACAAAACAAAAATATACATTTCTCAGCTTTTCACCACTGCTTTTCCTCCGTGTCATACTGACATTCTCCTCGTCTGCTGTTTTTTGTCCTGCAGCCGTCCATTTTCTCTAAAAGTAGATAACACAGTGGCATAAAAGCCAAGTGCCCATTACAGCTTATCATATGTTATCCTGCTTTACCTTATGACATCTAATGGCCTGTATCAAAATGTGCAATAATACATGACTGTTTCCCCTTTCTGACCATAGCTTTAACTACCTCTTTATTTGCTGAAGACAATAGTGCTCTACATTTCCAGCTGGCCTGATCTTTACTAGTGTATACCTAATTATTTACTTTGGCTTGATTTCCAAAGGCGTGGATATTGGCTGCACTGCAACCACACAACTGAGGTTAACCAACCCACGCTATTGCCGCAGCATGGCCAATCCAACCGTGTTTCCTCTTTGAAAAAATTGGCAATGTATCCTTCTTGGTTGTCAGAAATTGCGACCTCTTTTTTAACATATACAATTAGGGCAGCCAACAGTGGGATATTTCTTGCATTAGTGATATTTGAATACTGCTTTTACAGTCAGAACTGGAACCAAACAATGTTGCACATGATGACTTTGGAAATGGCAATGCTGCATTTACTTGCATGTGCCTAGGGATGTGCTTTACAGGCAATGTCGATGCAAATTAAGTTGTTCGACTGTGGGGTGATCAGTTCGACTAACCTGTCAACATTACAGATGAGTGTGCTAATTGATTGACCTGACAAAGACCTAGACTACCCTGAACTTAAAAACAAAAAGGACATTTCTGAGTTTAGGGATAAACAAGCTGAAAATGTTTTTATTTCGGCTAGGGTTGGGCGATGTTTGCCGAATGTCTGTAGTGAAACATTGTGATGGCTATGACATCTTTGTTACCAACAACATAGATCCTCGACTCCACACCATATGTCCACAACTTAGCTTTGTTCAGCATATATGCATAAAACATTGTATAACCGAATAATCAAGGAAGCTAAGCTAAGATACTGTGTATAAAAACAGCATGACTGAGAGAAACAGCGGCTGGAGGGAAAAGGAACACTCCTGCCTCAAATTTAAAGGTCCCATATTATGAAAAACATGTTTTCTCTGGTCTCTACATGTTTAAACGTTTCCTCCCTGAGCCTACCAACTCCCACAATGAGGAAAACAAGTGATTCCTGCATGGTCTCTGCAGCCCACCCACTGGTAAAATGGCGCTCCTACAGGCTGTTCAGATTCAGCTCCTGTCGTTAGGTCGACCTCCTCTGCACGGTGATAGGAGACATCCGAGAGGGGGGCGTTCATCCCCGAGGTGAAGTTTGGTGTGTCCAGCGGTGAGATAGCAGTGTTTAGCAATGTCGTCGCTCAGAGTTAGAGAATGCAAATTGCTCTGTTGTTGGTTGTAAAAATCAACATAAGTGTCTATAGTCTGTCCCAGCTACAGAAGAACAGAAGAGACAGTGGTTGCGTTTCATTTTTAACATGCCGGCTACGGTTTGTGTAAGTTTGTGTGTGCGCTAACCACTTCACATCGGACTGCTTCAGTAACGAGGGTCAGTACAAAGCTGGCTTTGCCTCGACACTGACCCTCGTAAAAGGATCAGTACCAACCATACCGGACCCAGCAACTGCACCCGAGCCACAGGTAAGTGTTGCTGCGGTTTGATTGTATTTACAGTTGCCTACGAGTATGGTGAAGTCAGCTGGAAACTGGCTAACTAGTTAGCTCCGCTTCAGTCCGCTATGCAATGGCGTTTGAAGCGAGTTTAATGTTAATAATATTACGATGGAGCTTGGTTGTCACATTAAAAAGTCTGGAAAC
>OMLP01036676.1:0-12654 GCA_900302685.1 Spondyliosoma cantharus | reverse complement strand
TGCACCGCGCCCCTCGTCTTCTCCACGGCGTTGGTCAGAGTGTCCGAGACCGTGTCCTTGGCGCCGGACACCGTGCCTGTCATGACATCTTTAGCGCTGGTTACCACATCCTTGGCACTGGAGACAATCTGGGCAGGGACGAACATCCGTCAAGTGTTAGTGAGGAGACAGTGGTTGGGAAACACGGGACAGAGCCACACTGACCTTTGAACGTACCTGCTCAGACGGCTGGTGGAGGATGGGCAACGTTTTCTCGATCTTGTCCAAACCCTTACAGGCCAGGTCGTTGGCGAGGGCAACTGCAGGAAACACAGACGTCATTTACTAAATTCACTCTCAGAGAGAAAAGAATTGCATCAAGTTTGTATCACTGGCACCAGGGTGATGACGAGTAAACAGAGAAACTGGGTGAAAGATCAAGATGAGTAAGCGTCCTGACTTGCACTTCCTGTTTCACTGCAATCACAGTGTGACTCACCGGGTCAGCACGTAATCATCCTCACAGTTTCACTATGTTTGTGACTCCGTTACGTCTACTTCATCAGGTAATCAATAATAATGATAATAATAATGATCACACTGGAGGGGGTTCGTACTCTGAGGCTCCAGCTTGCCGATGATGGGCGACGCAGTGGTCAACACCACGGAGGAGATGTTTCGCACTCCTGCTTCTGCAGCCTCACACACCGTCCTGATGTAAGGGTGGGTGTCCTTGGTGGTGGAGTACACGGTGGACACCAGGTCACAGGTGGAGCTCACCAGAGGGAGGCTGGTCACCCTCTCCACCACGTTCTGTCAGGAAACACAACCAGGCTTACAAATACTCTCATTCACAATTAATTAACTATGTTGTTCCTACAAAGTCCAAGCTTGGAAACTGTCTCCTAACTCAAATATTAACTTTCTGTTTGTTTTCCAGTCAATCCAGAGGAAACTGATCAATACTTTTAATGATCAATTTTATATGGATTTTCTGTTTTACATTCAGAAATATAAAAGGCAAAGCACATTATCTTACATCTAAACATGTAGAAGTGTTTTTCTAGTGTCGTTTCTTGAAGCAGTGTTTGTTCTCCAGCTCACGCCACTTCCGGTTTCCACAAATATTAACAAAATAAGATGAAAGTCTTTTTCACACTTACTTGATTGATTATAACTGCAGCTGCTGCCATGTCGCCGGAAACAAAACCTACAGGGAGAGGACGCGAACATGAGACGCTTTCATTCTTAAAAAGAAACATTTCAGCTAGAAAACAAACACAAAACATCGACATTATCGCAAGAAAACCACAAAATCAGTGTAATACTATCATATCATGTTCACTGCATGATATTAAATAACTTAATGAAGGTTTAAATCAGCTGTCAGGTCGTTAAAAGTGACTTTAAAGAGACTCACCGTTTCTCTCGAGCGTGTCCAGACTGTAAGTGAGCTGACTGATGCGTGAGAAGCGTCAGCGGCTGTATTTATATTCTATAATTATCGCGAGATGTAGCGCAACGCGAGGTGACGTCAGCCTCAGTAATGAGATGTAGGACAAAGGTGACAGAGGTGGAAGTGTGAGTGGGGGAATTCCTCCCGGAGCAGACGTCACGTGGACGAGCTACGACACACAAGCCGCATTTTTATTTTATTTTATTTTATTTTTATCCTCGAAATATTATGACGAGGATGTTTTTCAGTGAGCTACAAGAGAACCTGAGGGCAGCAATGTGCTGTAAACTAAAACCAGAGATAAAAGTCTGAAAACTAGATTTTTATACTAATATTTTGGGCCCTGTACAAAAAGATAATCGTCCGCTTTATTAGTTTAGAATCAGTTTTGAGCACTCGGGACTTTTGGGCTCAGACTGGGATCACCGTGAAGAACCATTTTCATTAAAGACTGAAAAACTGATCGACATAGTTGAGATGAGACGAGATGATGATGATGATGATGATAGATTACAGGTCCTTCCTCTTCGTCAGCTACAGAGCTTTGAGTGACTCCACCAGTGACTTGTTGGTCCACAGGTGTGATAAATTAACTTTAACTCAACAAAGAAGATCTCCTTCTAATGAATCGGTTTAAAAGACACATTATATGAGATTGTTTTCATATTTTTCTGCAGGATGCAAACAGACAAATACAGGAAACACACCCCAACCATCTGCACCAGTGTCGTCTGAAGTCTGGTACAAAGACAAACTGAGATAATGGACATGGCGTCTGAGTTTATGGCCGGTGTGTTTTGGATCATCACTGATCACTGACACTGATGTTGAACACGACCAGTTCATTTGGATTCATCGTCAAAGTATTTCCTCGCTGTGCACTTGCTCTCATGCTATTTATGAGAACCACTAGATTGGTATTTTTTTTTTAAATGAATGCACGAAATCTGACCAACCTAACACCCGCTTAATACGTTTCTGATGACTTAATTTAAGGGCCCGAGCAGTGCGTCAGCGGCTCGGCCTCAGATGAACGATGTCTGCCAGTAGCTCATCAGAGCCACATGTGTGACTCTGGTCCCGGTCTGAGAGCACTCACATATTTCTACCAGGAATCTTTTTGTGCGTGTTATTAAAAATGTAAATGAAGTGTTTATGCGGTTTCTTTGATGGTGCACATTTGGAGGCCATATGAGGAGTCGTGCAGGTTCTCCAGTCGAGCCAGCACACTGAGGGTCCTGGGTTCTGTAGATAAACCCCCCCGGGCCCCATTTATCAGCCCTTGTATAACTCAAATAGACACCATATGAAAATGTTGGCTGCAGCAAACCACAGACTGTAATTCTCAACGCGATTCTGTTTGAGGGAAGTCAGAAGATTTTCAAGTTAATTCTGATTTACTTCAAAAGCAGCTGAGTGTGCGCAGGCCGGCACCACGTTGTACTGGACATTGATCCGCTCATCTGATATTATCCACGTCATATTGTCTTTGAGTTGTTGCGTGTGATTTGGTGGCAAAGTTCAACCCGGTTGATCCAGAATTACGACTCGTCAGGACTGTAATAAATATGAATCACGAGCTTAAAGGATTGTGGTGCGCTCAGCGTCTTTTAAACGTGGAAATGGGAACATGTTGTGTGTTATGGTCCGGTTAGAGCGCGGCCGCAGTGAAGACGTGCTCAATGTGTTCAGTGTTGGTGATGATGTCACTGTCACTGGCTGCACGGACTGTTTGAAGTCATTTTATGTAACTTCTAGAGGCAAAACTCGACGATAGGAAGTCCAGACAAACATGTCCAAAGACAGTGAGGGTCCCACATGTGAGGGTCACTTGTAGAAATGAGATGGAGCTAATTAATGGGGGGAAATTAGCTTGATTAAAAGTTTATTTTAAGAGGTTAGCATGATCTGATTTATCACCAACAACAACGTTTGTATCATCTCTTTTGGAACAAGCACACATGAACATATACTGAAAGTTCTCTTTGAGCTCAGTGGAAACAAACACAGCAGTTTAGTGGAGCTGAGCGTCCGGGTCAGTTTAGTTCAGCGTCCTAACGTGACTTCTTTGAACCTCGTCTGATAATCTCGCAGCCTATCAGATGAACACACAGCGTCCAAACGCCCTCGGGGCCACAGTCAACTTCACTTCTCAGTCTGACTTTGTTTCTGTTCTCTGGAAAAGATCATTTCACAACAAGAACAAGAACTAAATGTTGGAATTCATTCTTTTGTTTTTTTTTGTGTGTGTGTGTGTGTGTTTTTTTTTATGCAATCACAGACTGTTTCAGATGCCAAGTAACTGAATGATGTGATGCTGGAGATGAAAATGCTGCGAATCCTTTTGTAAATGAGCACAGAGAGTGAAAGTTATAATATATTAACATTCAACAGGCTGTGTTCTCCACGGATAAGAAGATATTAACCACTTGGTTTAAATTCAAGCACCAGGTTAAGTGTTCATTAATACAACCTTAAAGTCCGATAAAATAATTCAAATACAGCATATTGTCCTCACTGTTACCTAGTCATGGTATTTATTTATGAGCACTGAACACTAGTATTTACAGATTTTGGCCACTAGATGACACCAAAGTAGATAAAGTTGTGACTCATCACAACCTGTGTCGTCCTGAACGTTTGTGTTCAGGTGGTGGAGCGCTGGCCTCCACCCGGGTCACATGGTGCCCAAAATAATATCAGGAACAACACGTTTGTTTGTTTAGATATTTGAAATAACAAGAGATGAAATGTATGCATGTCAGGAACGATTGTTGCACAGAACGCCTTGCATCCAAAGGTCCCAAGGATCTGAAATGAGGTTTAGGAGACAGGAAACAGAATAAATATACAATTAGATTGAGGGATTTAGAGGGTGAGGCCCGAACCTAACACACCCTAGTCGTGCTGAAGTCATATTTCGTGAGTTTTACACGAGGCGGCGATGATCTGAGCCAGGTCTCATTGTACAGACAGTCAAGATGAAAAGACAGATCAGCCGTGAAGCCTCTGCCCTCCTCCATCCCTCGGGGGTCTGCTGGTGTGCAGGTGTCAGCAGGGGTCACACAGTCTGGCAGGGCTGAAGAGGAGATCCTCGCACGGCATCCCTCTTTTGTGCCCTCCCGAGACAGGTAGGCCGGTGGGCAGCGTGCCAAGGCTCCTGGCTGGGTAACGGATACCTGTGGGCTACTGGGAAAGTGTCACACCTCCGGATCACACACAGTCGGAGGGGCTGCGTGAAGAAAGAGCGCAGACAGAAGGGGAGAGTGGATGTCCTTTCATGCTCTTTAGATCACGGGGAGAAGAGGCAGCGATGTGGCTCTGGAGCAGAGGAGAAAGAGAGTGACATGTCTTTGGTGCAGCGGTATGCTTTGGTTAACTCTACCCTCGAACGCTGCTGCTGCCTTAATACATGTGCTGTCACACATCGTAGCCTGAGCGACGACCGCTCGTCTGCTGGACTGTCCATCAAACCTGCACTGGAGATTCAATTATGAGGAACATTGGGTTTCTGAAGTACAGATACTCAGTAGATAGCTGAGATTGTGTGACAAGCTGTAGTAATTTAAATGCATTCATCACTTTTTATTGGTCATATGTGAGCAGATTGCAGCGTGACCTTCTTCTTCTCTCAGTTGCTTAAACAAGCCTGTGGAGGATTTGTTGGAGTCGAGGACTTGGGTCGCTAGTTTAGGAGTTAGATCTGCTCAGATAAACTAATGACCAGCCTCCAGCACAACATACAGACATACAGAGCCCCTTTAAGGTTCTCAAGACAGCTGCAATATGTAGTTTACAAAACAAAAACTTCATGCTGACATATGCAAATTACGGTGGGACTGCAGCCAATCATGCTAACTTGCACTCGGCATTTGTCCGTTGTAGAGCTTCAAGAAACCAGCAAGAAAACACATGTCAAGTCAGACTGCAGACTTTTCAAAATATGCATCAGCTTTGCAAAAATTATCTCAAAAACTACAACAGACTCACACAGGGCCCAGCCGCCTGGATTAGCTAATGCAGCTAACGCCAAGTAGCTGGCTAACCAAGCGAGCTGCCTCTTCAGCCGCAGTCGTATATAATAATATAATGCGATAACGGATTATTTGGCCACTTGGCAGCAGAAACAACCTATAAACACCACACACACTGTACATTTGCTCGGTGAAGCAGACGTGGAGCTAAGTTAGCATTGATTTGGAGTTGTGTTTCAATATTCACTCCTCTGTTAGCTTTGTTTTGGTCCTGATGCTCCCGTGTTCACCGGCTAGCTAGCATCCGCTGGCAGGTTGCGTTTTCCCCGTGACCCAAAACATGATGGTGAAATTTGGGGTTAGAAAAGCAAAACAAGCGAGCTAAAAGTCACAGGAGCTCCCGTCGTGTAGTTTCTATGTTTGATTTTATCGAGGCGACCCGCTCGTGTAAGGTCAAGTCCCGCTAAGTTAACGCTTCCTGTTTTGCAAATATATTTTTATTCATGTTCCTGATGTTGTTGCAGACATCGCAGTCGTCATCGCAGCTGTTTGCCACAAGGCACTCATTATCTTTCGTTGAGTCATGTTCGAGAATACCTTTTTGGCTCTGTTTGGAATTAAATCCGTTTATTACATTTGCTCAATAACAAATAAAACACTGGAAAAACATGATACGGTATAATTATTGCAGATATTAGCAGACCGACGTGGAAAAAAGGGACGTGAGATGAATGGTGCTGCCATCATGAAGAAATGTCTGGCTGTCATGTTGATGGAGTAGAGCTGGACGCGGCGTCGGCTGTTCTCGTCGTCAGAGGGAATTTACACCACAATTTCAACATCTGGGAACAAAAATAGCCACAAAAAGTTTTGTGGCCCCGCCGCTAAATTTGGCAGTATTATTCTTCCCAGCGTCACCTCGACCCTGGAGCCGGAGAGCTCGTGCACGCAGAAATGAATTTGATTTTAACAAGACGCATGCCCTCTAGAAATAACCATTACTTCAGCCTTTAATAAACAGCAGACAGTGTGTGTGCAGCAGGGCAGTGAGCGCAGATTTACAGCGACAATATAGACGAATGGACAAGAACAGGATCTTGTTAAGCAAGGCTCTGTGCACCTGTCACATGTAATCCTCAAATAATGACTCCGGCTCATTAGCTAAGACATCCACGTTAATGTCCCGCTGAGAGGATCAAGACAGAAAATGAGTCAACAACTTTTAGAAGTTTAAAAGTGTGAGTAAAGATCCGACACTTGTTCCAGCAGGACCACACCCCGGCCCCACTTCTACCTTGATGACGCTGTTTTTATGTTTTTTTGGTAATGATTTTCACAGGGAGGACGTGAAAACTCTCACATGACAGCGCTGGAAAAGCACAGCTCTGATCGCTGACCTCCGAGGCTCGGATATAATTGCTAAGCCAGTCAATGAGCGCATACTTTGAATGGGTCAGATGGGAGGTGAGAAAATGACCACAGAAGGCTCTCCCCCTCGTGTTGGTCGGACACCATCCCACATGACCCCGCCATGTTTTGTTTTCACAGAGCCGTGCTGGGATTAGCAGGCCGGCTGTTTGTGCTGGCAAAGGGGCAGCAATTCACGGCTATATTTTCTGGGTGCTGTTGCTGACAAGCAGACAGAGTCCTCGTAATTATGATATAATTGAGAATGATCTAAAACCGAATGTCCGAGCCAGTGTTTACAGAAAACAGCTGCTTAAATAGGCACTTAGAAGGAATTAGAATAACATTTTTTATGTCCCAGCGTGAGTGTGTCTCTGTCTGTGTGCAAGTGTGCATATATGCGTGGGCTGGCTATTTGGGCACCTACACAGACAAACTCTTTGTTTTGGAAGTGTTCGCTTAAGTCTTCGGGGGCAGACAGGAGCCAAGAACAACGTGGGAAATGGGCCCTCGCTTCATTTCTGCTTTCTCTCCGGGCTTTTCCTTTGCAGCCTCTCTGTCAGATGGACATTCAGCTGGCCTCCAGAGCAGTACCTGAGGCGTGCAGAAGTTTGGAGAAACCAAGGGACACGAGAGAAGTCGTAATGGGAACCGAGTGGCAGCTGACAGCCGGGCCAAGCCGTCTGTCATTCCCCTCTCCTTCTCCGTCTTCCCTTTCTTTCACACACATGTGTGTTGTCAGCGGAAGACATGCACCCAAGCAGACCTCAGCCCAGGTGGTCTCAGCGGGCAGCCAGTAGTCTGCAGCGCCGTACAAGATGCTGAAATCTGAAGCAACCGCACTGGCAGGAGCAGAATTCGCTGTGAGGTCCGGGCCCGCGATGTTACGTGACCTACGATGCTTGTCATCTCCACTCAGCAATTAGTTAATGCCATATTCCGGGAAATAAAGGAGATGAGTCATACGAATGGTGATGTGCTGACACAATATCAAGCACACATGTTTATCGGCATCCCCCGAAAAGCCTCACGGGAAAAAAACAACAAATTACAAAGTAATACCTCGCTGATGAGATTCAAATGGAACCCACGTTAGAGGGAAACGCAATAACTACGTATTTGGTTGCAATAAAATATTAGATTTTCAGATTTTCTAGATAACAAGCGCTAAATCAGGTCGAAGTAAGTTTGCTGGTGAGATCAGAGATGTTACATTACAATCTGGATGCAGCTGTGGAGGCGAAGGGCCCGTTCGTTCCATCGAAAGCTGCTCAGCGGCGCATGAAGACAAAAAAAAGCTCGACTTCCTGGAAATAAAATGACCCAGATCTTCTGCGCTGAGCGGCCTGGAGATGTGCTCACTGAGACCTCCACCGACCGACTTCAGATCAACACTAAAAAACTTTTACTGTAGTGGAATTCCTGCAATTCAGCGTCGCTCAGCTTCCTTTAATTAACATACTTCAGTATCAGATGGACACAAAGACACACAGCAAAACAGAGATGCATTTAACTGGAATTAAACCACACTGCTTCTGTATTAGCTTAGCCACAGCTCTGCCTTTGTAGCTCATGAAATAAACACCTAACAGGAACCCAGAAGGTAAAAAACACAAACTTGGACACTAACTTGTCCGATCCGCGCAGATTAAACTGATCCTCGGGATGTTTAGTCGTCTTTGGCCTAAATAACACCGTTCGACTCGTCTGCCAGCGACCAGCCTGCGGCAGAGTTTTTCTTTTCACTTGCTTCTTGATTATTTTCTTCTGATTTGAGCTGAGCTGCGGTAAGCGTGGAAAATCTGATGAGGCTACCTAAGAAACGGCCTCTCAGGTTAACTTTGTCATTAGATGACAGGAAATCCTGGATTTGTGAAGGATGATGCCTTAATCTTCTTATGTGGGACTGAGTGCCAGTTATTCATTGGTAAATAGTTTAGGGAAATGTATTAATATTCAACCAGCAGTGCTTTATTATTTGCTGTAAGCTAGGATTTGTGTGTAATTAGTTCCCTAAAGAAGGAAAGGAAAACGATCCCCTCGGGGCGCTCAGACGAGCCGACTGATCATTGCCAGCAGTGTGAAGTGTTGTGCCCACTGTCTACATTTCTGACTGGTGGTTTGTGGCATGATGCCCTCAGACAGCACGCACTGGACACGACATGCCTGATGGAACGCGATGCCTGCAGCCGAAACAGATCCGCGCTGACAGACAGACAGGTTACCGTACCCTTAGCAGGCCTGGCATTCCCCGGGACACTGTGGCCCGGCGATGGCAAGAGCTTTCGTTTCCTCCGGAGTCTCCGGCATGAGCAGACACACACTCACACACAGATAGTGTGCCAAATTCCACAGAGCCGTAAAGGCAATCAGGGACAGATGAGAAAGGCAACCTAGTAGCGGTGAACCACATGCCGGGGGACTGGAAGCAATAACAAGGTGCCACAATAACACTCGGAGGAGTTTGTGTGCTTTATGTAATTTGCTTATTTGCTTTCTTGCCCAGATCGTTTCAATTCCTACACGTGAACTCCAAAAATCAAGGTAGCCCAGAGCCAGGATGTCGTTAGCTTAGCTTAGCATAAATACTGGAAACGGGAAGAAAAGGCCAAAGGTAACAAAATCTACCTGCCAGCACCTCTGCTCAGAGCTGTAGGGGGTTTTTTGTAGGCTATCCCTGATGTTAGCTCCACCTTGGTTCCCTCTGCAACGAAGCCTTCGGGATTATTTACAAAAAGACGTTGTTTTTTTTACGTTCATGAACACCACTGCTGTGAATTTTGGGGCACAAATGAAATCGACAGACGTAAAAAGCTAACGTTGGGCTATAAATGAACATCTTACTAAGTTATAAGGCACTTTTTACTATGAATTGATCAGTTTACAAGCAGTAAAGTCAGAGTAAGAAAGGTTTGCATCTAACTGAGCCTGTAAAGACGGAGTAGTTAGTAGACGAGTCTCCGTGTTCGGCATGATGACGGTTAATGTTCAGTTTCAATGTTTACTGGCCTTTTCTTTTTTGCTTTGGAACAAAAACGTGAAATCTCTCAACCATCACCTGGCTGCGACTTCATATTTCATGCACTCACATGAGAGCGGTATCTCGCTGAGAAGAAAATGTTTTTTCCCCCCAAAGCTTTTTCTCTAATCACGAAAGTCTCAGTTGCAAAACTGCTCTGAGGAGTCTGAGAGCTGCCTCTTTCATGCAAAAACAAGCTAGCTGGTGTCCCATGAAGGGCATTTTCTCTCGCTGGTATCTGGCAAATTCCTGCCCTCTCTTTGAACACATGTGACAAGCAGCGCTTTGACTCTCGGGCCAAATATCACTGATCAAACAGCCATGTTTGGTGTCAGCCAGAGGGAGACAACTAGGTTACTCATATGGGGGGCACTGACCCGCCCCAAGTATGTTTAGCCTGGAAACCAACACATGTACTGTACATACTGCGGCCCTCATTTTGCACTTGTGGAGTCATGCTCCTGTGCCTGTGTGCGAACATATAAACATGCAGAGTGCAACGCCTCGAGAAAACGCCTGAGAGCCTGAAACGGTCTCACGGAGCATCCAGCCCATCACTGCATTCAAACAAAAGATCTCAGCTGAAAGACTGTCATTAGCTCCTGCCTCAACCTCTTATTTGTCTTTACTCACAGAAACTTCCCCTAAGATCTGTTGAGCAAACAACTGACAGATGCTGTTTAAGCTTTTAGAGTCGCTAAAAATACATTGGCGCTCAGGGCAGTGATTTTGCAGCTCTGCTGATGGTTGCTTTGAGCCGGTGATCCCGCTGAACACGTCCATCAATAAGAGCAAGCAGCATTTGTAACATGAGGACGTGGCTTAGCCAAGCACTGCCAGTCACTGTGAATGTAAACTATTCATGTCTTGAAGCATTATCTACCGCTTGCTCCGGCTTTGTGGGGTGTCTGCGGCGCTCTGAGGGTGTCGGGGGCGGTCAAAGTTCAACAAGAGGCTCCCAGAGTCTCTCAGAGACACTGCGACTTTTCATGACGAGCGGCTCGATCAGGTACGCTGTTCAGGAAGGTTTAACCTCCGAGGTGGAAAGGAAGCGATTTCAACCCCCACCTCGACCTTCAGGTAAAGATTTCTTTCCCTCTCCTGGGGAAATAAACATTTACATTCCTGCGCTCAGTGTGTTAATAGAGATTAAGCTGAATTCAAGCTTGCGTGTCAGGCAGCAATTCAGGTAGCTCATACCATACATACCTATACTATTGTGTGGCTCTCAAAGGGCATCCTCCACAGTCCTTTGAGCTTGGCTGAGGACAGATGACATTTTGGAGGAACATTGTTATTAAGGTGGCCCTGGACAGCTTCAAAAGCCACAAGCAAGTCCTAAAGCCCCGCCACCGAGAGCGCAGCTTCAAACAACTTAATGTCTCTGACTTTAATGAAGGTACAGGATCAAAAGGAAGAGGAGTCGCCGACCCCGGCCGTCAATTACACTGTAATGTAAGATTCCTCTCTTGCTGAAGTGGAAAATGGTGTGGTTCTTGTTATACTTTATTTCTAAATATGATTTAATCACCACAAAAAGGTTTCCAACCCTTAGATGGTACAGTTCATTTACTGTACTCACAAGTGAAACACGTCAGGTCAGGCCGGCGTTTGACCTTCTGTTGGACTCACGTTAAGGAGGCATTCGATTCAAGATACGCTGCAGACCTTTTGTTAAATTGCATGAAAAATACAATTCTCACAAACGCAGCGGGAACTGTATTGTTATTGGAGCCGGAAAGGAATGACATGGGTCCCATCGAGGTAAATCAGAAACAACAGCAGATTTATCACATGCCAGCAGAGGCCGAGAGTACGACCGCTTCATTCCATCCAGTTGATCTCAGTTCACAAGCAGTCTGCGCTTGATTCAGATAAAAACTCCTCCTGACCTTAAATGGCACATGGCTGGCAGCGCTGGGCGTCTAACTCCATAGACTAATGCATTTCATTCTTGTGACTGAATCTAAAGCTGTGAAAAAAGTAGGCGAAATCCTCGACTGGTGCTCGGCCGCCAACACGTGGCCCACGATCCAGCTGAAGCTCGAGGACCTGTGGTCCACATGGTGCAGGAGACGGGCCCTTCTTGTGTTGTGGTGCAGCATAACTCAGCTCTGTGACTGCGAGTAATCAACAAAGCTATGATGATTAAATCAGCAAGACAGGAAACCACAGCCAGCGATTGCTCGAGAGGATGAAATCTACTTTGACATGTTATTGGATATTCAGAGCGGTTATGACAAAGAGAGAAATTAATATGTTCTGTTGTTGTACTTTCTCGCTGAGAGTCGGTCGAGAGGATCGTTGCCACGCTCATGTCTGCACGACAAATATGTAGCTGGACTGTTAGCGTAGCATGCAGACTGAAAGCAGGTGGAAATGTCCTAGAAATGTGGGAACATACGGCTGTGGGAACATAGGGCCTAATTTTAAGAAAAATCTTTGAAATGTGGGAACATAGGGACATAACTAATTTTAAGAAAAATCTTAGAAATGTGGGAACATAGGGCCTAATTTTAAGAAAAACGTAGAAATGTGGGAACATAGGGCTGTGGGAACATAGGACCTAATTTTGAGAAAAATCTTAGAAATGTGGGAACATAGGGCCTAATTTTAAGAAAAACGTAGAAATGTGGGAACATAGGGCTGTGGGAACATAGGACCTAATTTTGAGAAAAATCTTAGAAATGTGGGAACATAGGGCTGTGGGAACATAGAGCCTAATTTTAAGAAAAATCTTAGATATGTGGGAACATAGGGCTGTGGGAACATAGACTGTGGGAACATAGGACCTAATTTTAAGAAAAATCTTAGATATG